>VDFB02155652.1:0-29823 GCA_007258455.2 Sequoia sempervirens
ATCACCCCATTCATCCAATAGTCAAGAGAATTCGCTGAACAACCCAACCAAAAATCACCAAGGCCTATGGAGGGAAAATTATTTAGTTGAGGTCCAACAAGCTTCCAAGAGGACTGGTCACTCTCAAAAATTTATTTGATCATGACGATGTGAGGAATGATAAGAGGAAGTTTGTATCAGACAAAAGAGACTATATGGATCTTTAAGTTGGGGACAAGGTCAGAAAGGATCATTCATTTTTGTGAAAAATATGGAGTAATGGCTTGGTCATATGATGACCTCAAGGGATATGATCCTAAAATCATCCAACATACTACAGAATTGATGGAAGGAGGAAAACCTATTTTCCAGAAGCAAAGACTAGTAAATCCAAAGATTGAGGCATTGATGGTGCAAGAGTTGACAAAGCTAATTCAATCTTGGATTGTCTTCTCAATCAAGCACAAAACATGGGTTTCCAACCTGGTTCCTATCTAGAAAAAGAATGGAGACATCTGCCTATGTGTTGATTTATAGGACCTAAACAGAGCATCCCTAAATGACCAGTAACCCTTTCGCTCCATGGATTTTATCATGCAAATAGTGGTTGGCTTAGAAATATTTTCTCTATTGGATGGCTTCTCCGGTTACAGACCGATCTAGGTAAAAGAGGAAGACTGACACAAAACATCATTTAGTACTAAGTGGGGAACATTTTCCTATGTGAAAATTCCCTTCGGTCTCTCAAATGTAGGAGCTATCTTCCAGTGGGAAATGAATATTTCTTTCCACAAATTGATCAACAAGATTATCTTAATCTACTTGGATGATCTAACTATATTCTCTAAGTTTAAAGGTGATCATTTTTACCATCTAGAAATGGTTTTCAAAAGATTTTAAGAGTTTGGGGTATCCCTGAACCCAAAAAAGTGTGTTTTCAGAGTTCCACAAGGAAAACTATTGGGACACGTGGTGTCCAAAGATGGAATTGCAATTGACTTAGAGTGGGTGAAGGCAATCAGGGTGCTTCCCATACTAATTAACAATAAGAGAGTTCGATCCATCCTAGGAAAGGTAAATTTTGTAAGCAAATTCATTTTTGGTTTTGTAGGATTAATTAGACCTATTATCTTGATGCTCAAGAAGGATCAATTGTTCAAATGGACAAAATAGGCTAGAGAAACCTTTGAGAAGGTTAATGATGCTATTTCTTCATCTCCTATTCTGGTAAACCCAGACCTATCAAAGGACTTTATAATGTATGTATTCAATAGGAAATCTAGTATCACTACTATTTTGACCAAAAAGGATTATGAAGGAAAGGGAGAACATCCAATAGCCTTCCAATCCTGTATGTTAAAGGATTATGAGATGAATTACAACTTCGTTGAAAGGAAATATTTTTCCATTGTTAAGGGGCTAAAGAAGTTCTAACACCTCATATCTTGTAACAAGGTGGTTGTATATGTCACACATTCTAGTGTGCATGAATACATTATGAAAGGAGAAGTCAAAAAAAAAAGGGCCAACTAGAATACTAAAATACTTGAATATGACATTGAGGTTAGACCCACCAAGATCATGTGGGGAAGAGGATTGTGTGAGTATCTGGCACATGATGAAGAAGTAGCAGTTGAGGAGGAACAACCCGAGCTAGTCCTGATGAACAAATATGAGTCTAAAGGTTGTTGGTTGGAAAATAGAATGAGATTTATGGGTACCAGAAAATACCCATCGGGCCTTCCTTCTTAGGAGAAAATATTCTATAGATTACATAAAAATGGATATGCACTCATTAAAGGAGTCATTTTCAATAGGAACTTCAATGGAGTTCTCCTGCAGTGTGTTGCCACAAATCAAGCGAAGAAAATTCTAGACATAATTCACAATAGTCCATGGGAAGACATTTATTTGCAAAGATGACCTCCATCAAAATTATGCATGCCGAATATTTCTGGCCTACACTATTGAATGGCTCACTCTCTGGTTAAGGCCTGCAAGGAATACCAATGCTTCATAGGAAGGAGGAAAAACTCAACAATACCTCTCAATTTGATAGTTGTTGATGAATCCTTTACACAATGGGGCCTTGATTTTATCGAGATGCTTAATCCCACCTCCAATGCTGGACACAAATGGATCCTATGGCTATAGACTACTTTACTAGATGGACTAAGGCCATACCCCTAAAGAATGCAAGGGAGGTGGAGATTATGAACTTTATCGAGGAACTGGTAATGATATTCAACCCACCAAAGACCATCATCTCTAACAACACAAAGGCCTTCCTAGTTTTAAAAGTATACCAATTTACACTCAAGAATGACATATTCCTAAAGACATCTTCAAACTACTACCCACAGGGAAATGGTCTAGCTGAGTCAACTAATGAAAATTTAGTCTGACTCATTAAAAGAATCAAGTAAAAGCATCAAAGAGAGTGGCATAGGAACCTTTGAGTAGTGCTCTATGTAGACTAGATAACTTCTAAATAATTCCTTAAGACTTCACTATACGAGCTAGTATATAGGAAGGAAGCGATATTTCCTATCTCCATGGAAATTCCTACACTACAATTGCTCAAGTCTCTAGAGGTTGAACATAACGGAGCCATGGAGGTCTAGTTGGCTGAGTTGCTAGAGGTGCAAGAGAAAAGAGAAAAGGCCTTGACAACCATGTCTAACTACGAATAGGTGGGTAAAAGGTGGTTTCATAAGAAGGCCTTTGACCAAGGTCTTAAATGCAGAGACCTAATGCTAAAATTCAATGAAAGGGCTTCAAAGCCTAGCCAACATGGAAAATTTGACACTCTATGAGAAGACCCTTTTCAAATTATTCATTGCAAACAACATAACACATTTGAATTAGAAAATATGGAAAAAGAAGCATTGGGAATTCTAGTTAACGAAATTCACCTCAAATTGTTCAATTAAGCTTCATTAATCATTTTTCTAGTGTAAATATGTAATTATGTAAATTTCCTTTGTTTTTTTTTGTTTGTTCAATTATTCTTTCTAATGAACCCATTATGCAAGAAGCAAAGAAAAGAAAGAGAGATAGAAAATTGATAAAAAAAGCTATATAAATTCATTATATGATAATATTCTTTGATATTACATTCCAAAATGGCTCTCAGGCCATACTTTTTGAGTATATATATACTAAAAAACTTTTTGAGCATATGTATTAAAAGCCTTCTAAGGCATATATACAAAAAATAGGAGAAAATAGTTCATTCTTAAATTGGGGTAGCATCAACATCAACAACATCAGGAACAATCACATCAATAGCCTTTGGAGCGGTGATAGGTGCAATAGGAATGGCATGAGCATCAATGATAGCAATGGAAAGTAGTGGAGGAAACAACAATTTTTTGAAGTCGATGTACCACTCCATGTCATAGAATAGCACCACGTTGTAGCATCGCAGTAGGAAGTGGCAGGCACGAGAAACTCTTTGGTGGTACTCTCTAATTGTCATAATGCAGAATCCACTCAGGAATGACACCCATGACACCACTGCATCCTCATCAATGTGTCTATAGAGATCACTCATTGTGGGGAGACCAAGGCCATACATCGCATTCATCACAACTTCACCAAGGCCACCGAGGTAACACTTTGGGAAGATTTCCATGGTGAGTCGCAGGATCATCCACTTGGGTACCTGTATGTCAAGCAAAGAGGAAATGAAATGAGAGAAAATGTTAGTTTTATCGTATAATTATCCTCATATTCTATGCAATCCCTCCCCAATACCCATTTCATTGCTATAATTTCCAAAGAATGTTTGTTATTTTTCATGCATTTTAGACGCCTACTAGAAATTTCCCCAAAGAAATTTGTCTGTGGCCTATTGCTAGTAAGCCTAATAAGAGTGTTCATTGCACCTATCTATAGTTCTAATTACCAAATTTAAATTTGTCCCAATTACCAAGTGCAATTCCTATTGTAGTCTTTAGGTCTATTTATAGAAATAGCCTAGGTACAATGTGTACGATAAGCATGATGCTGATCGGGTATTAACTCAAAAGTCCCATCAAGAGGCAACTTGAAAATACTACCAAGAACAAACTCAAAAATCACACCCAGTTGTTTTTGTTGTGTACAAATTGTTTCTTTCTAGTTAAGAAGAAGTAATTAATTAGCTAAAACTAGTGGCAGTCCCAAGTAATAGTCCACACAGTCAAGTGCTCATGTGTCACACTATGGGCATTTTTCATTCTCCAAGGATGAACACAAATCTTCTTATGTACTCATTATGTCTTTTTCCTAATCATTCTTTTTAGGTTATTAATTGAAAAGCATGTGAAAGGTTTTGTATGACTTCAATCACTGACTCAATTTCCCAAGAGATGGCATTGTAGGACATAATGACTAATCATCATTATGAATTGTTGTCTTTTCAAAAGGAAAATAATTCATTTTGCATGAATGAAAGAGTTGGATGTAAATGCTAAATTTATTACAAAAGGAAACCATTTTCTACAACTCCAAGTCAAGAAAAGGCTAAGTGTTGCATGCAAAAGAACAACACTGTGAAGAGTTTTCTAAGTACATTGTTCATTACAAAGAGTTTTGAGTACAAAAATTGCTAAAGAACCCATGTGAGTTGTAGAAAGGTTGAGCATCATAAAGGTCCACAGAATCTTGAAGTGGCCAAAAATCCTCAAATGGAAGCACAAGGAGAGGCAGCCCAAAGCTTATTTGATGCCATACATGTAGTGTCAATGGCCAACATTTTTTATAACATCTCTTATGCTTCACCATGGATACCAGAGAAGTGAAAGTGGATTTGCACGCATGTCATGGGAAAGAAAGCTCATAGGAACCAGAACCTAATAGCGGAAGAATGGGATAACATTTACGACCCTTTCCTTAAAAATAACCCTAAGAGTCTTAGGAAAGCAACCTTACGAGAGAATAAAATAGGCTAATAACGAACAGTATTTGGCATACAAGCTATGGTTCTACGGTCTCCCATATTATTTGGTTCTTTTTTTGCACCACTTCCCAAAATTAGTACACGAGTGCACTATGTATTTCAACCTAGATACTAGCACCATTGAGGGCCCAAAATTGAGAGTTGTGATTAGTGTAGAGGCTATCAAGGATATTCTATGCATCCCGACCAGAAGGAGCTCTAGAGAATAAAGGATGGAAACATTCACTATAGAGGGCTAGGAAGAGTTTTGGAAGACTAGAGATTATGCTCTAGAATTTTATAATCAAGAAACCAAAAGGCTTAAGGAAGATGTAGAAAATCTGCCATAGATTCTGGTTGTGCACAATGCTTTCAGCTCAGACTTGCAAGATGCCTTCTCTATGATGGATTTTGTTTGTGGCATGGATAGTGATTGATATGTTCAAGAGTTTCAAATGGGTCTGGGTTTTTAGTTGAGAAGAAAATATTCTCTATTTTGGTATGACTTCACGAAGGTCATTGTTTAGGAGATGTTGAACCAAATCAAGGATTACCAGACATAGCATAAGTTCAGGTTTTCTTCTCTCCTTTCTCACATGTTTTTACACTAGAACCCTGACTTCTTTAGAAGTCTTATGGGTTTGGCTATTTTTAGTGAAAATGGGGAAAAAAGTCCAATTTTTGTGTGGACTCCCCTCCTTTCTGCAAATTATGATTACTATGCATTTTTTGAGTGTTTCCTAACTCTAGTTTTGCAAGATCTATCAGCTTTCCATCAAGCAAAAAGGGTGGATGAAGAGTTTCCTTCCTCCTTACGATTGGTTTCTTGGGGAAGATTTCACATTCATTAGGCTACATGGATTTACTGAGGAACCATTCTGGATCCTGGTATGTGTTACAAATAGAGTGTTGGCCCTTGAGGTGTTTCAGAAACTGATAATTATTGACCTCAAATTTTGTGGAGTAAAGAAGTAGAAAGGTTTTTTCTTATGCCCTTTAAGCTTTGAAATGATGATAATGTTAAAGAAGTAGACATATGGTCTACTACAAGTGAAGCTGGCTCATCTAGGGATGGTATTAATTTGTGAAAAATTACAATATAATCCTGATAATGTCTTAGCAGAGCTAAATGTTAAAATGACTCAGCTCCTAGCCTTATTGGGAAGCTCGGTGGAATATGTAGTTAGACCAAGATGATCTATTTATGGACTTGGCCTATGTTCCTATTGAAGATAGGACACCATGGATATCTTTCTATTTCCCTTCGAAAAATTCCAATGACAAGTGTAAAATGGGGGCCACCCTTTGTAATCAATTGGTCAAGCAATGGCAGTGGAGTGAAGAGAAATTTGTAGACTTTTTGATTTATTATTAGGAGACCAAATGACTTAATTCCTCATTCTAGGAGATAGACAAGGATGAAAAATTTGATGATCTATGGAACAAAGGGCATGAAGATATTGATGCAAGCAATGATGAGGATGTGGACCCAGAGGAAGCAAGGGTAATAGTGAAGAGAAAAGAGGTGAAAAAGGCCTAAGCACAGAGAACTAGAAAAGTGGCGAAGTAGCCTGACAAAAATCCATGAGTACACAAGTTATTGCATCACATTCGAAAGCCTCACATCCATGTACATGGGCTATGAAAATACCTAGGGTATCCCAACAACCTCTGGAGATTGTAGAGGTGGACAATTCTCCACTCGATAAGAGGTTGCACAAAGATGAAACTTCTAGAGAAGGCTCACATGAACCTACAACGAGCTAAGCATCAAAGTCCTCCACACCTCAGATATCTTTCTTTCCCTCTCTTCTCACTTCACAGTCTTTGGTTTCTCTTTCTATCTTTGCACCTCCCATTACTTTGAGTGTCATCCTTTCCTTTTCTATTTCATGATCACGGGAGGTTTCTCCCGATTCTTCCAAATCAAACAATTAGCTTTTAATCCCTCGAGGTCTATTCCATCTTTTGTCAAAGCCCAGTCTATAACCACCATTACTACCCCTTTTCATACCACTGCATTGGCTCTAAATCAGATTTCCCAACATATGGAATCCCCTGCATCTCTGCTACCATTTCCACTCCCCATGAGTCCTTTCATCGCTTCCTAGACTAGACCTTGGTATATCATGCCCCTGTTCTCCCCATTAATGGTCTCTCTACCAAAGAAGACATCATCCATGACCACAACTCTCTCATTCCATTTTCCTCTTCCTCTTGGTGTTCCTTTCACTAGCAACTAATTAAATTGCCAATAGAATTTATGGGGAAAAGTGATAGAACTAAAGCAACATGGGCTATCAAGGTCTAGAAAAGAAGAGAAAATGATGCAACAAAACCTACCAAGCCATGTGTATAGACACTTTTCAATGAAGTCCAAGGGTCATTGCATTTTTCCACCATGAATTTGAACAACATTAAACCACAAGGCGAGATACGACCCAAGGATTATACAATCCATGTTGTAGGGACCAATCTTCACACAACCCAACCACAAGACAAAGTTTAATTGATGGAGGAAACCCAGTGAGTGGTGACTACTAAATTTCTCAAGAATAGTTTCCAAATGAATAAGGAAAGGATGAAGGTCTTACTAAAAAAGGAAAAGACCAAGGATGCTGAAATTGGAAAAATATCTCAACATGCACAAGAAGAAAGTGCCAAACTTTAGGAAGAACATGCAAAGTTCTAGTCCCTAGATCCTAACCTAGTTGTCGAGCTATAATAGAAAAACTAGGAATTAGAAGACTGGTTGGCTCAACCAGAGAGAGAAATGCAATAGAAAATTGAAGAGCATAAGCAACAATGAGTTCAATTGGAGTAGGAAATGTAGTAGAAGGATTAGGAGTTGCAAGGAAATCAAGCTCAACTTGAAAAGGAGATCTAGGAAGTAAGCTCTCCCTAGAAAAAGAATCTGGAACCGAGAGCCAAGCTGAGGAATTATTGTGAAGCAAGGACACCAAGTTGGAAACTCTATAGGAATAGCTCTCTGTGGAAAACAAGAAAATTGAGGAGCTAACGTAGGATGTCAGGTCAAGGGAGATGGAAATTGTTCTTTTGAAAAATCCTCCCCAACCCCCTGCTCCTTAGCTGGATCTCTTTTTAGTAGCCCAACAATTATATATCTCCTACTAGGAGAAAGTCAAGAGTTTCTATCTGACTCTTCAACTAACACTCAAATTCTTGAAAGAAGTGACAAGTTTGAGTAGGGAGGTACGTGGAATGATTGAACAATTTCCATAGCTCATTGTGGAAGGGGTTCTCGAGGTAGAGAAGTTGCTATAAAAATTATACATAGTGGAAAATGAAGACTTGGTGAATGCAGGGATTGAAGATTGGAGGTTAGTAGCTAAGAAGGTGGAAGAGTTCATCTATTGTCACACATCAATCCTCCATGCTAGCAATTGTTCAACAACATTAAGTCAGACTATGAACAATATGTGGATAAAATTCTCCCAACTAACTCAAATGGGCTTTCCCTCCACATTTCTCTTTGATGACTTAGTGGCCACAACAAAGCACATTGCAACAAAGTTTGAGGAAAAGCATCAAGATTTATCTACCTTCCAGAATTTCAATCAACCCCCCACTGCTAAGGACATTGAAGGCATGATCCATTAGAGAGAACAATTGCTCTTTCAACTTGAGCCTGGGATGGAGATATCCATGGAGTTGTTGTTTAAAGAATTAATCAATTTGCATGAGGTGTAAGAGAATCTACATGCCATATCGATGCCATCTGACACCAACTAGTTCCCTCTGCAAAATGTGCTCTCAAAGCTCTAACTTCATTTCCTATTCAATAAGGCTCTAGTCTTCGAACCAAAAATTTTGGGTTCCCTTTCCATAGGTACAACACCTCTGGTAGTCAGAAAAATCTATGGATTTAAAAATCCCTAGAGCTCCCTTCAAGTTGATATTATTTTGTTTGGCCCCGACCCATGCCTCATATGTTTGAATATCTCCAAGTCCTTTTTGAAGAGTTTCGCCTGCTTGCTTCACATGTCTGCCACACACTCCTTGGAAGGATTTCCTCCCTTGCTTCTTTATCAAGCCCTGCCATGTCTCCACATGTCAACAGTGTGGATCTTTGAGAGCCCACTCCCCTTTTCTTCTCTACAGAGCTCCACCCACATGCCACATAACATCATTCCATGAGAACCTTTTAGTAGACTCCATAGTCAACGCTTGAGAAAAAGACTCTTCCATGTGTCTTCTCCATGGGGAATTTCATTGCAAGGAAGGAAAGAATAAATGACAAGCCTTGTCCTATCACCATGTGTCCTAACCAAATTTGTAGGTGGATGACACATGTCTGTATGGAAAAAAAAATTCTTCTTCTTGGGACCACAGTCATCACTTGTAGAGGGACACATCTTGTTCAAAGGTGACTACATTCTATGTTTCAAAATATTTTCTATTGCAACAACCTTGGGAAATCATTGTGATGGACATCATTGCTCATGCCCAGGAATATTTTTAGTTATTGGGTCTCAGGTAGTGGGAGGATCCTCTATATATATTGATTAAATAACTTTCTAAAAATGAGTTTGGAGGATACATAGAAAAATTGTTAAAAGACACCAGGCCTTTTTATTGTTTTTGATTATTATATTAAGATTCATAGACTATTCCATTTGTTAGTCCTGTCTGTTTCTTAGTTAGTTGATAAAACATTATACTATGTTGTTATTGTATTGAGTGGTGTATTTGCAGAACTTCTATAATTTCAATATAAGTTTTCTAATTCAGACCATGTCTTAGAATCTTCTTTTCAGTGAATGTGTATGAAAGTTATTTTATGTTATTTAATAGAATTCTTGTGTTTTTCATCTATGCTTTCTATTATTTCTGGACATGTAGATTACTAAATGGGCCTTTAAATCTCACCGAAAGGGAATATTTTTTGTTCCTATTAACTTACATCTTGGCGCATCACCTAAGATTAGATCTTTATTTTATATATCTAATTCATTTTCCCTTTCCAACACCCCAATTATAGAAGGAGCCGATTTCTTTAAAAATGCAAAGGTCGCCCAGTTTAGCACAATTGGTCCCCCCATTAACTAAGTTTCCCATAAGGCTGTTGCTTAGAATTTTTAGGCATCAACAACTTAGATTCTTGTGAAATCTAGATTAGAGCCCTAAATCTTAGGTGGGACCCATACAATCAAGGTGGCATAAGACTCCTAGATCACTAAATCTAGACCATACAATTGAAAAACACTTGAATTGTGATTGGATGTTGGTTTATGTCAGGATTATCCTTGGTAAGTGCATTAATTAAGGCTTGTGGATATGAAATAAGGCCAAATAAGGTGTAAAGAAGCTTGATTAATAATGAAAATTCTAAATTAGTGTGAAAGTGTTAGGATACACTTTACAACACCTTAAATAAGGTACAATTAAGTCCATTTATTTTACAAGGGACCAAGACCTAATGTGAATGTGTTAAACACATTACAACACTATTTATCAAGGCATCATTAAGTTCAATTTAACGAGGACCCAAAAAAGTGTGAAAATGTAGAGGGATACTTTGTCCATTTCCACATTTAACCCCCCTTTAGTGAGAGGAGGAACTTGCTTCAATCTCACACTAAAGTAGAAAAACTCATATCAAGAGGGCTCCAAGTATACCAATGCTTGTAAGATAGGATGATGATGATTAAGAGGTGTGATCAAGCCCCCATGATCAAGATCCTATGACAAGCAAACATAAGCACAAAATAACACACATGAAAATGATATAAGGAGCAACAAAAATGTACAAGCATACACTACCAAAGATAAAGAGAAAACAAAAACAAAAAAAAAGGGGTGGATCAAGCTTCAACCATTTGTCTTGCATGTTGTGGATTAGATCTAATTTTTTTAACCAAAAATTGCATGCTCACTCTAAGGCAACAAAACTTCAAGTTGTTCATTGGGTGAGTATCCAAAAGGGTGAGACACATATGCATGCAATCAATATGTACTCACATATACAAGCAAGTGGCTATGGGAAACTAATGCATAAGTTCGGCTTCCTGTTCAACTAGACCAAAGCTATACCTCTTGATATCTTTGATAAGGTGCCACACAACAATGAACTTCAAGCTTCATGAGGCCAACAAAACTTTGTATGCTTGAACTCATGAACAATTAATATGGCTCCACATGAAAGCAAAGTGTATTAGGCAAGGTGGACATAGAACCAAAATTTTAAATGCAAAGTAATATAAGGATGTTCAAAGGAGTTTTTCTTAGTTCATTTAAGGTCTTAACTTAGGGAACATTGTGCCTAGTGTCTTCGAGAGAGGACCAATCATCAAATAGAAGATTAAAAACTTAGGGGATGCAGTGTGTCACATCAAGCAACTAAGATGAATATAATATGCTAAGAGAGATCATCCTTTTGAAGGACATCACACCCCATGTCAACCAAAAAGTGAAGGATGCATCACATGAAGTAAGCAGACTACACAGTGAAACATGAGAAATACAAAAAGAATAATTCCATTGTATGCCCCCATGTTGTGAGAAATTACTTTAAAGTAGCAATTGATAAATGCTAACAATAAATAGGAAATGAGAGATTATTCAAAAATCTATATGCAAAGTCATATGTTTCAAAATAAAGCTACGTCATGAAAAGGGAAGAAATGGATTGCCCCCAAAATGAAACTCCAAACACATGAGGGATCCATGGATTTGCGGTTAGTATATTCTTGCTACAATGTTTTTAGAGAGCTTGAAATTGTCATCATTCCCCAAATACACATGGAATAGGAAAAATGACATGAAGAGAGTGAAAACAAAGAAAATCCTTTTAGGTCAACATGGAAGAGTCATGAATGTCTCAACACCTTGTGTCATTCCCAAAAGGAAAACACAAGACAAAGTGAAAGATAAAATTCTTACAACATAAAAAAGAATGTAGGTACAAATGTAGGAATGTCACAAAGAGAGAGACAACAAATAGAATGTTATAGGGAATTGCATTATGCACATGCAATCGCATAAAAGAAATAGAAAAAAATAATGCAAAAGACTAGTAAGGCACATGTGAGTCAACCTATTAGTAGGTCATACACATCCCAATCTTGTTCATCATATATAGAAGGTGGAAAACTAGCCAAAGGGACAATGATAAATGTATTACTAGGACAAGGCTATCTAATTCTTTCCCCCACCATGTGCAAGACAAGAATGAGCCAAAGTAGGTGATGGGAAAGAGCTCCTGCATTTTGAAATGATTTACAATAAATTCCCAACATGTAATAGTGAGAATGTGATGATTCTACAACTATTACATGGAAAGGAGTGAAGGGACATGCTCTAAGGGACTAAATTTTTAAATATTTATTTTAAAGCATTATAGTTATTAGTACTATGTCCAAGAGCTCTATGGTATCAAAAATGTGATGCATTTGTATTCTTAGCATTTGGAGATTGATCTTCTCTTATATGTGGTAATGTAATCTGTCCTTGGTTTAAAAGTATTTGCAAATTTCTTTCAGTGGCAGTTGGTGGATAAGGGAATTTTAGTTTCTTTAGTTTGCAAGGCCTTCCTCACTTGCTAGATTCACCAATTTCTCAAGTTGAATGTTGGGAGGACTTCAGACAATCATATCATCCCTATCATAATTATGAAGCATTGGTTGTTCTTTAGGAAGGAGGACACTTATATCGGGAGGAGGATCTTGATATCCTAACCCTTTAGTATCTTCAATTGGTATTTGCTCTAAGAGTTGATGAATTTCATGTTCACTTGTTGTATCACATCCTTGCTTACTTAATATCATGAATCCTTTTCCATATGTCTCTTCTAGGTTGATTGATGTGTTGGTTACTTTGTTAACATAGAATGGTTGAGTGTTTCTTGACTAGAGGAACTAGGTTCACCTATTGTAGGGAACTTAGGATTAGTTTTCATTTCAATTTCAGTATGTAAATGACAAAACATGTCAAGTGGTGGGATAATGGGAGGTTGGTTTTTTCAATGAAGGATAAAAGGATGCATTAGTCTTGTGGTTGTTAAGGAAATAATTTAGGAAGTTTTTCTTGTTGTCATCATCTTCTCCAATGATTTCAACATCACGAGGAGGACATGCATTAGGAGTCACGTGGGCATGAGCAAGTTCAATTTCATTAGGGTCATTTCCAAAAGCACAATTTGACACATTGACTAAGGACTTTAAGGACATCCACAACTTACCAAAGCACATATCCATGATTAAATGTAATATAATGACCTAAAATGAAGTGTGTAAATGCAAGTTTTAGACTAATTTATTGATTACACTATGCAACAATCTAAAATGAAATGTTCTAGATGCAATTGTGAAGTTAAGAAATGCAAAAAATGAACCAATTTAAGCTAAATGCAATGAGTTGAATGAAACAAAAACTCTACAAACTAAAATAGATAACTAACAACAACAAACTAAAACACAAAATAAAAGCTTTTAATGATAGAAA
Source organism: Sequoia sempervirens (assembly GCA_007258455.2). Lineage (NCBI taxonomy): Eukaryota > Viridiplantae > Streptophyta > Pinopsida > Cupressales > Cupressaceae > Sequoia > Sequoia sempervirens. Next base: position 13,367 of record VDFB02155652.1, read on the forward strand.
ATGTAGTTTAAAATCTGAAATGGGACTGAATCGCCTAGAGGGGTGTATGAGTCCCAATAATTTTTTTTTAGGGTTTTTAATTCTAAATAATAGTCACCACACAATACTCAGAAACTAGGAAAAACCACCTATACTGGGATGAAATCGTCCAGAGTGGCATATGAGTACTAGATTAGGGTTTTTACACTATTTTTAGTAAATTATGTGTAAATTTTATGTTTTCTATCTTGAATGATGTCTAGGCTAAGTGAAAATTCAAATTTCAAGTCAATTTCAATGATGCAAGATTCAAAAATGCAAATTATATGGACTTTCACTAATTCAAGATTTAGAAACCCTAGATGCCAATTGACTAATGCAAAAACTAATGAAATGTTAATGCATGCTAGATATAGCATTATGATGCACTCCAAATCATAATTAAGATTTTATAAATGTAGGTTCACCAAAATGAGACAAAGGAAATAGGGGGCCTTCCATTTTTAGGGAGATGTAGCACAATGGTTAGGGTACCTCCTATTTTTCCTAGTTTCACCCAAGGAAACACTAGAAATCTCAACCCAAGGATAGAATCAAAGAAGGAAATCAGCTAAATTTTTTACTAGGGTATGATTAAGGACTAAAGGTTTCACCACCAAGCTAGGGCTTGGAAAGACAAGTAATATGCAACATCTAATAACAAAACCTATTGATATGCAAAAGTTCACTAAATGACCAAGAAATGAATGTAAAATAGAATAGAAAAATGGGAGAATATAGAGGTGCACTTGGAAACCTATAGCAGCTTGAATAAAGACCTAAAATCTTGAAAATAGTGAATTTAATGCACACTATGACTTATACACCAGGTTGGGTGATTTAGTCCTAGATTAGGGTTTCTAGGAAAGAACAAAAATATGGTATTGATAATTCTAGAACTCTTGAAATCTAGTAATTTGGTTGTATTGGGACTCATACACTAGAAGTGGTGTATTAGTCCTGCTTAGCTTTTTAGGAAGATCAAGATTTGAATTTTCTCTTCAATCTCCACTTTGTCTTCTCAACCTAATTTCTAGATTTTAACTACTTAATTCTGCTCTATAAGTGTCTTTTAGTGCTCTTGTAAACAAGGTGAAAATTTTGATGACTTTGCACAATTGAGAACTTTCCAATATTACTCTTCAATGTGACCTCAACCTAGACCTACAAATCACACACTAAAGAGAGGGAAACATGTTGTTTCAATAGTGGAAAGGGGTTTTCCTTGGTCAAACCTCGTTTTGGTATTCAAACCTTGAAATGAAATGAAATGGGAAGGAGGAATGTTGAATGAACAAAATGATATGTTACAACTCACCAAACCATAAGAATGAAATGCTACAAACATGTATGAAGTGGCTCAAATGGATGTAGATCTTGACTCTTGCTTGAATGATATGGATATTGAATTGAATGATTGCTTGAATCATAAAATCCTACATCACAAGTGTTACCTCAAACACAAACATGGTGCATGATGACTTTGACATGATTCTTGATACTTGAATAATGCCCCAAAATATTTGATAATGAACTCTTAAATGCTCTTGTAGAATCTTGAATTCTCTTGTGAACTCAAATTTTCTATAGGGGTGATTATTCATCTTGCTAGGAGAAAAATGAATGAAATAACCTTTTATTTATACTTGTTTATTCCAAATTTCCCAAAATTACAACACTACAAGCCAACATTAGATCTAGGAGAATAAAATAACACCAAGAATTTTAATTTAATTTAGGTCTAAGATAAGTGAGAATTATATGCTAGAAGTGGCATATGAGTCTTGTTAGGCTAGGCTTGGGACACATTTTTCAAGAAAGGCTTAAATTCATGTGAAATCCATATTAGCACCCCAAAAAATAGGTGGGACCTATACACCCAAGGTCACGTACGAGTCATAGATCACTAAATATAGGTTATACAATCCAAAAACACTTGAATTATGATTGGATGTTGGTTTATGTCGAGATTATCCTAAAAAATATACATTAATTGAGGCTTGAAGATGTGAATTAAGGCCAAATAAGGCATAAAGAAGCCCAATTAATAATGAAAATCCTAAATTAGTGTAAAAGTGTTAGGATAAACTAAATACAATACCTTAAATAAGGTATAATTAAGTCCATTTAGTTTACAAGGTCCCAAGACCTAATGTGAATGTTTTAAACACATTACAACACTAATCAAGGCATCATTAAGTTCAATTTAATAGGGAGGACCCAAAAAAGTGTGAAAATGTAGGGGGATACTTTTTCCATTACCACATTTAGCCCTGAATTTAGTGAGAGGAGGAACTTACTTCCAAATTACACTAAAGTAGACAAACTCACATCAAGAGGGGTCCAAGTGTACCAATGCTAGTAATATAGGATGATGATGATCAAGAGGGGTGATCAAGCCCCTAGGATCAAGATCCTATGGCAAACCAACATAAGCACAAAAGAACACACATGAAAATTATATAAGGAGCCAAAAAAGAGCACAAGCATACACTTCCAAAGACAAATAGAAAAGGAAAACAAAATAAAAAGGGTGGATCAAGCTTCAATCATTTGTCCTATACATTGTGGATCAGATCTAAATTAATTTTCTAGAAAATACATGCTTAGTATGAGGCAATGAAATTTTAGGCTGTTCATTGGGTGAGTATCCAAAAGGGTGAGACACATACACATGAGACCAATATACGCTCACATAGAAAAGAAATTGGCTATGGAAAATTCACACATAAGTTTAGCTTCCTATTCAACTAGATCGAAGTTATACCTCTTGATAACATTGATAAGGTGCCACACAATAATGAACTTTGAGCTTCATGAGGAAAGCAAAGCTTTGTATGCTTGAAATCATGAACAAACAATATGGCTCCACAAGCAAGTAAAGTGTAAGATGAAAGGTGGCCATATCACCAAAATTGTAAATGCAAAGACATCCAAAGGAGTTTTTCTTAGTTCATTTAAGGTCTTAAATTAGGGAACATTGTGCCTAATATCTCAAAGAGAGGACCAATAAAATAATAGAAGATTAATAAACTTAGGGGATGAAGTGTGTCACATCAAGCCACTAAGAGGAATATAATATTCTAAGATAGATCATGCTTTTGAAGGACCTCACACCTAATGTCACCACAAAGCCAAAGGCTTATGGCATGAAGTAAGAAGACTACATAGTGAAACATGAGAAATGAAAAAAGAATAATGTCAATATATGCCCCCACCTTAAAGAAATTTCTAAACACCATGTTGTGAGAAATTACTTTAAAGTAGAAAATGATAAATTATAACAATAAAGAGGACATGAGAGCTTATTTAGAAATCCCTATTGCAAGTCATATGTTTCAAAATAAATCTACATCATGAAAAGGGGAGGAAGGGGTTCCCCCAAAAGAAAACTCCAAACACATAAGGGATCTATGGATTTGGGGCCAGTATGTTCTTGCTACAATATTTTTAGAGAGCTTCAAACTATCATCATTCCCAAAATATCCATGGAACAAGAATAATGACACAAAGAGAGAGAAAATAAAGAAAAGCCTTTTGGGTCAACATGGAAGAGACATGAATGTCTCAATGCCTTGTGTCATCCCTAAAAGGAAAATACAAGACAAAGTGAAAGATGAAATTCTTACTACATAGAGAATAATGTAGGTACAAATAGAGGAATGTCACAAAGAGAGAGAGAGAGAGAGAGAGAGAGAGAGAGAGAGAGATCAAATAGAACGTTAGAAGGGATCACATTATGCACATGCAATCACATAAAAAAAATAGAAAAAAATAATGCAAGAGTCTAGCAAGGAACATGTGATTCAACCTATTAGCAGGTCATCCATATCCCAATCTTGTTCATCGTATATAGAAGGCGGAAAACTATCCAAAGGGACAATGAAAAATTTGTTACTAGGACAAGGCTATCTAATTCTTTCCCCCACTATGTACAAGAAAAGAATGAGCTGAAGTAGGTGATGGGAAAGAGATTCTTGCATTTTGAAATGATTTCAAATAAATTCCCAATATATAGTAGTGAGAATTTGATTATTATAAAACTATTACATGGCAAGGAGAGAAGAGACATACTCTAAGGGACTCTTTCTATGATATCAAACTTTTTAAATATTTATTTTAAAGCATGACAGTCCTAGGTATTGTGTCCAAGAAAATTATGGTATCAAAAATATGATGTGTTTGTATTCTTAGAATTTGGAGATCAATATTATCTTATGTGTGGTAATGTAATCATTCCTTGGTTTAAAAGTATTTGTAAAGTTTTTTTAGTGGCAGTTGGTGGACAAGGGAATTTTAGTTGCTTTAGTTTGTAAGGCCTTTATCACTTGCTAGATTCATGAATTTCTCAAGTTGAATGTTGAGGAGGACCTAAGACTATCCTATCATCCTTATCATTGATATGAAGCATTGGTTGTTCTTTAGAAAGGAGGACACTATTATCAGGAGGAGGATCTTGATAACCTAACCCTTTAGTATCTTCAATTGGTATTTTCTCTAAGTGTTGATGAATTTCATTTTCACTTGTTGTATCACATCCTTGCTTACTTAATATCATGAATCCTTTTCCGTATGTCTCTTCAAGGTTGATTTATGTATTAGTTACTTTGTTAACATAGAAAGGTTGAGTGTTTGCTTGACAAGAGGAACTAGGTTCACCTATTGTTGGGAACTTAGTCTCAGTTTTCCTTTCAATTTCAAGATATAAATGGCCAAAAATCTCAAGTTTTGGGATGATGGGAGGTGTTGGTTGTTTCAATGAAGGATAAAAGGATGCATTAGTCTTGAGGTTGTTAAGGAAATTGTTTAGGAAGTTTTTCATGTTTTCATCATCTTCTCCAATGATGTCAACATCACGAGGACGACATTCATTAGGATTCAAGTGAGCATCAATAGGTTCACTCTCATTAGGGTCATTTCCAAAAGCATAATTTAACACATCCGCTAAGGACTTTGAGTACATCCACAACTTACCAAAGCACATCTCCATGATGAAATGTAATATAATGACTTAAAATAAATTGTGTAAATGCAAGTTTTAAACTCTAATTTATTGATTACACTATGAAACAATCTGAAATGAATTGTTCTAAATACAATTATGAAGTTAAGAAATGTTCAAAATGAACTGATTTAAGCTAAATTCAATGAATTGAATGAAATAAAAACTTTACAAACTAAAACAAATAACTAATAGCAACAAACTAAAATATAGAAACATAGCTTTCAATGCTATAAAATGCAGTTTAAAATTTGAAATGGGACTAAATCACCTAGAGGGGCATATGAGTTCTAATAAAGGTTTTTTAGTGGTTTAAATCTAAATAACAATCACCACAAAATACCCAAAAACTAGGCAAAACCACCTGTACTGCGACTAAATTTCCCAGAGGGGTGTATGAGTACTAGATTAGGGTTTTTACACCATTTTCAGAAAATTTTGTGTAAATGCTATGTTTTATGTCTTGAATGATGTTTAAGCTAAGAAAAAATGCAGATTTTAAGTCAATTTTAGTGATGCAAGATTCAAAAATGCAACTTATATGCACTTTCACTAATGCAATATTTAGAAACCCTTGATGCTAATTGTCTAATGCAATGCTAATGAAAGCTAGATCTAGGATTATGATGCAATCCAAATCATAATTAAGATTTTCTAAATGTAGGTTCACCAAAATGAAACAAAGTAAATAGGGGGCCTTCTCTTTTTAGGGATATGTAGCACAAGGGTTAGGGTACCTCTTATTTCACCTAGTTTCACTCAAGGAAACCTTAGAGATCTTAGCCCAAGGGTAGAATGACTGAAGGAGATCTACTAAAGGTTTCCCTAGGGTATGATTAGTGAATAAAGAAGGGTTCACCACTAAGATAATGCTTGGAAAGATAAGTTATATGCAACATCTAATAACAAAACCTAATGATATGCAAAAGTTCACTAAATGAACTAGAAATGAATGCAAAATAAAATAGGAAATTTGGAGAACACAAAGTTGCACCTGGAAATTTGTAGCAGCTTGAATGAAGAATTAAAATCCTAAAAATAGTGAATTTAATGCACATTGGGACTCATACACTAGGTTGGGAGATTTTGTCCTAGATTAGGGTTTATGGGTAGGAACAAGAATCTGGTAGTGACAAGTCTGAAACTCTTGAAATCTAGAAATTTGGTTGTACTAGGACTCATATCCCAGAATTTGCATATCAGTCCTACTTAGCTTTTTTAGAGGATCAAGATCTAAATTTTCTTTTCAATATCTTCTCTATCTTCTCAACCTAATTTTCAAATATGAACTACTCAATTCTGCTCTATAGGTGTCTTTTAGTGCTCTTGTAAACAAAGTGACAACTTTGATGACTTTTCACACTTGACAACTTCTTTCCAATCTTACTCTTCAATGTGTCTTCAATCTAGACCTATAAATCACACACTAAAGAGAGATAAAAATGTTTTTTTGTTAGTGGAAAGGTGTTTTCCTTGGTCAAACCCTGATTTGGTAATCAAACCTTGAAATGAAATGAAATGGAAAGTAGGAATGATGAATGAACAAAATGATATGTTGCAACTCACCAAACCATATGAATGAAATGCTACAAAAATGTATGAAGTGGATTGAATGGATGTAAATCTTGACTCTTTCTTGAATGATATGGACCTTGAATTGAATGCTTGATTGTATCATAAAATTGCACATCACAAGTGTTAGCTCAAACAAAAACATGGTGCATGAGGACTTTTACATGATTCTTGATACTTGAATAATGGTCCAAAACACTTGATAATGAGCTCTTGAATGCTCTTGTGTACTCACATTTTCTATAGGGATGCTTATTAAACTTGCTAGGAGAAAAATGAATGAAATAACCTTGTATTTATATGTGTTTATGACAAATTTCCCAAAATTACAACACTACAAGTCGACACCAGATTTAGGAGAATAAAATCCCACCAAGAATTTGAATTTAATTTAGGTCTAAGCTAAGCAGGACTCATATGCTAGAAGTGGCATATGATTATGGCCATTAGGTGAAGCTTGGGACACATTTTTTCAAGAAATTCTTAGATTCATGTTAAATTTAGATCGAGGCCACAAAACTTAGGTGGGACCCATATGCCCAAGGTGGTGTATGAGTCTGAGATCACTACATCTAGGTCATACAATCTAAAATCACTTGAATTATGTTTGAATGTTTGTTTATGTCGGGATTATCCTCATAAAGATGCATTAATTAAGGCTCATGGATGAAAAATAAGGCCAAATAAGGCATAAAGAAGCCCAATTAACAATCAAAATCCTAGATTAGTGTGAAAGTGTTAGGATATCCCTTACAACACCTTAAATAAGGTACAATTAAGTTCATCTAGTTTACAAGGGCCCAATACCTAATGTGAATGTGTTAAACACATTACAATGCTAAATCAAGGCTACCATTAAGTTCAATTTAATAGGGAGGACCCAAACAAGTGCAAAAATGTAGAGGGATAATTTTTTTATTGCCACATGCCTAGTGGCCCAAGTGTCCAGTTTTGTTGAATGTGTCCTATAGTTCTCAGGAATTTTTTTTTTGGGTTAGTAGATATCACCCTACAACCCCAAAATCTTCCTACAAATTGTTGTTTTTGTTAGTATTATGATTTAAATCTGCATTTAAGTTTTACATTGTGTAATTGAGCTCATTAAACACTTTTAGTTTATCTCCCCAAAGTGCATTTTAGTCATATTTTGGTGGCACACACTCAAAACTCTAAATTTTGTCATCTTTTCTTTTTAAGTATGCCAAGAAAAATATTATTAACAAGCATGTTAGTCATTCTTCCAATATCTTTCCTAGTTATGAGAGTCTCTTAGTGCAAGAAAATGAAATTATTGACATATTCCTTAATACTTCATTTCCTATCCTTCACTCAACCCCTAATATCTCTCCAATGTATGAGGATGATTTGATACAAGAGGAGGAAAACATAGAAAATCATGATAACCATATTTTTTCTTCTCTTAGTACCTATCATATGTGTGATGAAGTTATCTTAGTGTTAGAAGAACAAATTATCAAACATCATGAGAATCATATTTTTGCCTCTCCCTCTATTTCTCCCACTTGGGAAGATATTATGACACAAGTGAATGAGATCATTGACACATTTCTTAACATTACTTTACCTTGCCTCCATTCATCTCCTACTTGTGACAATATTTTATTGAGAGGGGATGTAATCATAGATAATCATGGAAATCATAGTTTACATTATCCCAATATCTCTCCTATTTGTGAAGAAGATATTTTTGTATTTGAAGATCCACTTATTGAGATTCATGAGAATCTTGTTTCTCCTGTACTGTAGAAAAATTTATCCCTTTAAATTTTCACACTATGTTTGGTCCATCCTAATTAAATTTGAATTAATTATGCCTTAATAAGCTCTATTTTACATCTACGATCCTAATAAATTACATTGTTTGAAGGGGAAACTGGACAATAATTAATACCAATACATAACACTTTACCTAGAGCAATGTGTGTTCCAAGAATAGGGACTTGGGACCCATCCACCCATGGGTGAATGGGAACTCCCTAGGCTTTGGAACCCATTTTTAAAACATATGTTTTCATGGTATTTTTATTATCCTAAATTCAAATTTGGAATGTTAGTTTGTAATGTTTAATTTTCAAGAAATTAAGGATAAATGTATATAAATACAAGGTTATTTTATCAAATCAACTCTAATTTTTGAAGAGAAATTTCACATGAGACAAGATTTTTTCCAAAGGCGTTAAAGAGAAAAATTATCAAGGATTTATTGCAACATTCAAGATCTTAGGCATCATGTCAAATTTATGTTCATTCATGCATGTTTTTGGAGCTAACAATATGATGTAGGTTTCAAGATTCAAGTAAATATTCAACTATCAAGATCCACATACATTGAATCCATTTCATGCAAGATCAACATCAAAACTTCATATTTCAAAAGCTTTATACAAGGGTTTGGTGAGTTGTAACATAAAATTGTTCATTCATCATTCCTTCTATTTCACGTTTCATTTCAATTCAAGGTTTAATTACCAAAATGATGTTTGACAAAGGAAAACCTCCATTCACCAAAAAAATAAAAAAATCCCCTCTTTTTTTTGTGTTGCACATTTTTGGTTGAAGGAAAATTGAAGATTAGAGAGCTCTAAAGTGAAAAATTGCAAAAGTTGTCAAAGTTGCAAGAAAATTTGTCAAGATCATGAAAAATCAAATCTCTAGTTTAGTTTTTGTCATTTTCACATGAAACCAGTCGGAAATTGCATCTTAGATATATCTTTAGAGACTCTCAAAAATCTAGTTCAAAAAGGTGTCTTAGGACCCATTCCCTATTTTTGGATAGGGGGTCTTGGACACTTTAGCCATTTCTGGACACTCTGTAATTAATTTTGAGCAAAGTTTAAGTGTCTTCCACTCATCCAATTTACATAAAATTAACTATTTATGTTAGAGCTATGCTTCATATAAAAATCAAGTCTTAGATTACATTATTGAGGTCATTTTCTATTTTATTTTCATCTCCCAAAAGTGTTTTTTGAACTTTACCTCATCGTCAAAGCATTAGTAAATCTGAAGATTCTGACATTGGGTTGATTCGCCTAAGGGTTGTTAATAAATTATTTTTGGGGATCTCATTTCCTAATGAAAGTAGGAAGATAAGGTTTATTCTTATCCTCTTGACTTACCTTTCCATTTTGGGAAATCCTTGTTGGAATTGGCATTATTTGTCATTGATGTCAAAGGTCATGGAGATGGATTTCATAGTCATGGAGACAAGACAAAGATCCCATAGTGAGGTTCTTGATTATGGTAAATTTATTGATGATGTTTGATATTGATATGAGTTGCTACTTCAAGTTTTTCAAGGTTTTGAGGTGGCAAATTTTTCATAAGCTCATGGTGACTGACATAAATCTAAGATCAGTTCCAAGAATTCAATCTATTGTGCATTGAAGAGGTTTAGGGTTTGTTCATTTGTTTAACATTATTTTATCTTAAAACCATAAATAGAAGTCAATAAGAAAATTTTATATCAATTGCACTTTTTTTGGTGACTTGGAATCACTAGTCAAAGTCTACTTAAAATGTTCACTTGAAATTTTTCTTTTCATCTAGTGACCAACCCTCTCTTATAGTGCAATTGACCAGGCAAGTCATGTTTTCACATTCCAAGTCAAAATAAATGATCACCATTTAATGGTTGAAGTGAAGGGTTTAATAGATCAAAGACCCTTATTCAAATAGAAGAATGGATAATTCTTAAGGCTTTTACTTTGATAGGAATATGATTGTCTTTGCCCTTGTTTTTAGTTATACACAGGTTGCTATCTGATTTTCTTTGTACACCATTTGTATAAAGGATGAATTCAAGTTTAGTGCATGGGTTCATGTGGTGAAGATGTGCTCTATAAGAATGCATATGAAGGTATTGTTTTAGTGTTGATTTTATGCAAAGAAAAGAGGCCTTTTATGGTTGAAGTTTTTGTTTGATGGAATAGCACTGAGATATGTGTAAATAGGAAAATGATGTTTGATTAATTGTAGATGAAAAGGTAAATCACTTGGTCAATTTTATATAGAAGTTTGAATGTTTTCCTTTGTGTGATAATTTTATTTCAAGTGTGATCTCTTCTCTACACAAGTTCAATTTGATAAAAGAAAGATTACAAGTGACTTAAATGTGAAAAGGTGTCTTGAATAGTTTGTGAATGATCTATACAAGAGGTTGAATAAAATTTTGTGTCTAAAGGGTATTGTCAAAGTTTGTATGTATCAAATTTAAACATGACTTTGTAAAAGCATATTATTGTTGTCAATTTTCATGTTCAGAAAAGTTTATCAATCAAGGTATATACAAAACAAAGTTCACACTCAATGCTAGTCATTCATGGTGTGAATTATATAGAGAGGTCTTTGATTATGTATTAAAAAATTGAACACTTGTATTTGATGTGTTAAAGAGAGTCATGTTAAGGTGTCTTTGTTTATATATGCAAAAGTGGTGCAGTCAAGGATGGAGGGTCCAGGAATAGGACTGCGAAACCTTGCAACAAGAGTAAGCACAATAGGAACTAAATGAACAGGAATAAAATTACATATGGAAATATGAAATATATCTATTATTCACTAGCAACATGCCCTGCCTTCCGGCTTACAAAATTATAGAATGATATGGCACTAAATCCCAGAAATACAATGTCATTCAACGCCCTTATCTACTATCTATTACTACTGATGATGATGATTATTATTATTATTAATGCAAATACACAATACCTATATATAGTAATTCCCAACTCCAAAAAGGTTCTCATTAGCCTCAAGAGGTCTCAAACCTTGAAGTAGATGAAATATGTGAAGGTTGGCCAAAACATATGATTTCTCTTTTGATTCTTAGACAAACATGATGCGGATCAGAACTAAGGTTCCTTGATGAATGTGCATCATTATGGAAAGGTCTCATGAGCTCTAAAAGTCATGGGATAGGTATGCACACTTGAAAAGCTAAGACTAGTAGGTGAATGCTCTTTGTCCAAATACATATGATATTTTGTTAGCAATAACTTTGTACTAAAATCTCTAAAACACTTGAATTCTAGATATGATATAGATGTTACAATGAAGATCATATATCCTAATCTGCAAGATCTGATGTTACAATGCGATATAATGAAGTAAGAAATGTTGAGACTGGGTCATGAAAAATAACTACTAAAATGCAAGAAAACATGAATGCAGATATTTTTGGTTAATGCAACATTTCCTAAAACCTAGGATGCTCCTGAATTAGACACTTGAGGTTTAAGAAAAGAAAGTCTCTCACTTTCTTGTGGCTAGAGGAAAACCAATGTGGTCCACCTTAGCCTGAGAAATCCATGATGAATCTTCTTCTGGTCTTCCTTTCCACCTGACTAGATATTCCTTGTATTGCCTTCCTCTAGTACTAAGGTCAACTCTGCTATGTAAAATTTCCTCAATTTCCATAGGATGATGTACTATTTGGTTCAACAAACCAACTCCTCTATCCTTTGGTGACTCTCCTTTGTGATATTGGTACAAGTCTGTAATGTTGAATATAGGTGATATGCCAAATTCCTCTGGTAGTTCCACTTCGTAAGTGTTTCCACAATCAAACTTCTTGATGATTTTACAAGGTCCAAAATTCTTCATATTTAACTTATTATACATCCCAGTTGGAAATTTTTATTTTCTTAGATATACCATTACTTCCTCCCCTACTGCAAACTCCTTATCCCTTTTCTTCTTATATTCTTTCTCCTTATATATATTGTTCTTCTTCTCCAAATGCTCCTTAACTTGAGTATGCATTGTTTCCATTAATCTTGTAAATTCTTCCACCTCCGCACTCCTTTTATTCTCCATACTGATATCCCTTAATTTTTCTACTCCTCTAGGTTGTTGTCCTATTACAATTCCAAATGGTGTCTTCCCTGTGCTCTAATTTACTAAATTGTTGTATTCAAATTCTTCTTACGGTAGTATTAAGTCCTAGTTTCCTAATTTACCTTTTCTCAAACACCTCAACAAGTTCCCCAAACTCATTTTTACCACTTTTGTTTTTCCATTTGTCTGTGGGTGAAATGTTGAACTATACTTTAGATTTGTCTTCATCTTCTTCCACAATGTCTTGCAGAAATATCCAATGAACTTAGTGTCCCCATTTGATACTATGCTCTTTGGTAGTCCATGTAATCTTACAATCTCCTTGAAAAATAATCCTATAACATATATTGCATCATTGGTCTTCTTATAAGGTATGAAATGCTCCATCTTAGAAAATATGTCCACAACTACAAATACATAATCAAATCCTCTCAGTGTCTTAGGTAATTCCATAAAAAAATCCATGTTTATTTCTTCCCATGGTTTCTCTGGTACTATCAACGATGTATACTTCCTAGTGTTCTGACTATTTTCCTTTGCAAATTGACAAATTTTGAAACTTTGAACATACCTCTTGACATATTTATACAATTATGGCCAAAAATAGTGCTCACTCACCAATGCTACAATCTTATCAATTCAAAAATGTCTTTCTAATCCCTCTGCTTTTTCTTGATCAAATTCTCTCTTATTGAACTTTTAGACACCTAAAAATGACCTAGGCCTGCAAGCTTCATTTTTACCACTTTGTCCTAGCATAATTAAGACATTTAATTATGTCCTTGGTCCACATTCGACTATTAATTAAATAATTCATAATTATTGAATTAATTCATGTCCTTTGCATTCTTCATGATTATTAAATAAATAAATCATATTTATTTATTCAATACGTCACTAAAGGTCTATTGTCCTCTTGCAATTAAATAAATTTATTAATTTATTTAAACACCTTCAATCGTTTATTCTTCCTGATTATTAAATAAATGAATTTCATTTATTTATTTGATATGTCACTAATTGTCACAATTAAATAAATTTATTAATTTATTTAATTATTCAGTCTTATCTCCTAAATTAAATAATTATCTTTAATTATTTAATTACTAATTTCACTTTTCTCTCATTTTAAATAAATGAAAATGTTTAAAATGATTTCATTTCATTAACTCCCACTCTTTTTAGTAAATAATTTGAAAAAGATTATCTACTTGTCACACAAAATCATCATTTTGAATTAATTAAATTCAAAAAGATATTATTCTTCCAAAAATCAAGTAATTTTATTTAATTCTTGATTTTTCCAAATATGATCTTCAGTCCAATCAGGCAATCCTTATCTTCTTGATTTTCGAATATCTTTTATTTCTTCTAATTAATTACCTCATTTATTCTCCACCGTTGATGTGATTTTCTCAAATTGCATCTTGGCCTCTCATTTAAGGATTTCTCCCTAACCCTAATTAGGGATTATTTTACAGAATCTTGGCCATTGATTCTAGGGTATTTGTCATCTTCTCATCCTGGCCACACATGCAAAATTGCAGTTTCTATAAAATGGCAATTTTGTTCTTATTTCAGACCTCATGCTCATTCTGTCAACTTAGATTATTATTATTGTCATTTGCAGTCATTGTCATTTTCAATCTATTGTGAAGTCATTTTTTTTATACAAATCCTTCAACATTTGCATAGGGCTTTGGCATTAGTTTAGGTGCTCATTTGAAATCTGAGGGCCTCATTCGATTTGCTGCAAACTAGAAGGTGTAACAAAGGTGAATCATGGAAGATGAAGATTTATGGTAACATTGTTCCTTTTATTTTCATGTTTATTTCCTTTGTGCTTTGTTACTTCATTGGATTTTGGTGTTTATTGTTTAATAAGCTAACAATCTAAATTTTCCATAGAAACATTTGGTGAACCCGACTCTTTTTCTGGTTATTTCCATATCGCTGGTTTTGCTGTTTTGAAATGTACAAAATGAGAGACACAACCGTCTGCTTAAAAAAAATGTGATGATTTGATGTGTCGCGATGCATTCAAAACCAAAGTCGCAATCACTTTGACAAGCCACACCGAGCATCCTAAATGGCGCATTTGCTCTATCATGTCAAGATTTGAAGTCTTGAACGACGCGATATGCTCGTTGTACCCATTTGACTACTTGTGGCAAGTTTTATTATTCGGTGTCGAAGATCATTTAATAAAGAAACTACTAATCTTTTGTCTGCAGATTCGAATGTCGAAGATGGAATAAAGCAAACATTGTGCTTGTTTTTCATAGATTAGCAAACATTTAACTTTGGTGCACATAAAAAGAACATTCATGTCTTCTTTGCTTGATTGTGTTTGCAAGATGGTAGGTGAGTATGCTCTCACTTGGTGAAAACCTCATGATCAGAAAACCAGACCCATCTTTATTTGTTATTACCCTAACTTGGTATATCGGAGTATCCTCTCCCCTCGCGCTTTCAGGCGATCTTGGGTGTAAGAGAAACGGTTACCAACTCTAGAAATTGGGCCTGCCTAGGGATTTCATCACCCCAACATGACTCAAACCGGCAACGGAGCTAAAACCAAGCTACCCCCGACCAGTATATAAATGTAAACCTTAAGGGAAAACCTAAGGTTGCTTGTGCGGATGTGTCATACGGACGGAGTTGTACTCCCTTAAACCCTATTGAGTTAACCTCTTAGGATGGAGTGCCACCTTAATGGTGATTAATCTCTTGCCCCATGTATGGCCACTCGAACGGGGGTCCCTATCTAAAAACTCTTGTATAGAAGGCCAAAATCCTTCTATTTGCTAGCGCAGCACCGGTCGGTGTGAAGGCATCCACACTTTCATAGTTTGTAGTAGAGGTGATCAGCTCGCCATGGGAGTTTCATGGGGGTTGGAAGCTTGGTTGGCCTGAGAAGAGAGTGCACTATAAGGGGGAGCCCGTACCAAGCTTCCTCAATTCACACGCTACGATATGCAGTTGGGGAAACCCGCGTGGAATCTAGCGAATACTGTCATGGCCTAACCTAGGATTGTGCTTATCTGATGTGTGTTTGGTTACTTTTCAAAACACTATGTTTTTCAAGTGCTTTCTGGTTTCATTACAGCTCCAAACAAAACATTCAACACCAAACATATCAAACTTGCAATCAAATCGACAAGAAAACCAACTTGAAACAAAATTGTGTCACATCTGTCGAACTGCAATTGATTTTATGAACTGCAATTGCTCTGTTAAAATGCAATTGATATTTAAAATGCCGCATCTGCAGGCATCGTGACGCATCTGAACACTACAGAGCCGCATTTGCAAAATTGAAAGGCAACTGACTGTCATCGATTCACATCTGATAAACCGAGTCACACTTTTCTGTTTCTGAGTCGCATCTGCTAAACTTGAGCCGCATTTGCAAAACCACGACACAACTGACATCTCAAACGACACATTTTCTTGTCACTATTTAAAACTTCATCCAAATTCAAATCCAAAGTCTTCATCTTGCCAATAATTTGTCAAACACTATTTCCTGGAAGAATCTGTCAGAAACCAAACTTGAAATTCCTCAAAGTCTTGACCACTAGTTTGCATTCATTACTATAGGTTGCATCCTTCATTATTTTAGTTGCATACATTTGACATTAGGTTGTCCCTAGGTTCACATTTTTGCATCTTTAGGATTAGGTAAACCTTGGCACAACTTGCAACACCATTGTTTTCGAAATTAGGCTCTTTTGGACTAAGTTATCAAACCCCTTTTCAGTCATTGTCCTCTTTTGTGGATTTTCCAACTCAAAAGTCTAGTTAGGAAAATTCACTAGTCATTTTGACCTTGTCACCTTGTCATTTTCAACAAAGTCCTCTACTAACCAAAATCAAAACCAAAGTTCGAGCTTAGACGTGCTTAGATACCCTTATCTTACATTGCATTTGAAGTCTTCACATTGCATATCCTATTTACAAAAATCCAAAACATTAGTCATCCTAGTCATCATTTTGAACTTAG
>VDFB02155653.1:0-27093 GCA_007258455.2 Sequoia sempervirens
AGCCATAAATTGCAGATTGGCCAGTACTAGGTGCTGAAGGCTAAGCTTCAAAAGCTTCAACGATGCAACCATGGCGAAAAAGGTCTAAAATGATGTTGTTCGACGAAGGAAATTCTCGTTTCCAGAAAAGGTCAAAATTTGACTAACTCTGGAAACGTTACGAAGGAGAGATCAGTTCACAATGCTGAAAAAGAGCCTTTTTCAGACAGGGGCGCCCTTGATTCTTAAGGGTCAAATGCAGCCTATTGAATCATCCAAGGCAGTCCTCCTCGACGTTCGCTTGCTGGCTCGACAACAAAACAAACAACAAGATCATCTGATGAGTTGATCACCGACAGTTATCGACATAGCGAAAAGAGGTAGTTGATGAAGATACCAAGAAATGGTTGTTAAAGTAAAGATCAAGGTGGAAAAAGCGCCCTTTCCAAGGAAAGGCGCCCTTCTTTTTCGAACTCCAGATGTTGTCAGATGTTTGAAGGCCTCCCAAGACAATTTTCTCAGTCTAGGTCGATCTTGACAACGCAATTGCAAGCACAAGCATCTGACAAAGCAATCAACAGATAATCAAAATCAAACTGGAGCATATTTTAGATAAAAAACACTGTGCAAAGGAGCAAAAGCGCCCTTTTCAATGAGGGGTGCCCTTGAATAAAGGTACCCTTAACTGGCTTCTGAGTTTTCCAACTCCAGTCATCTTCGGCAAAATGGAGCTAGCTACCTGATGAGATATCAAACGAGATCATCTCATTCTTCGATCAACAGGGATTTCAATTCAAAGCACGAGAAGTCAGATTAAAAAGCTAAAGAACGAACATTGAAAATTCACCAAGGCAAAGGCAAAAGCGCCCTTCCTTTTGAGGCCACAAACTCAACTTTTTAGCTTAATGCCTCCCAGGCACTTCTCTTCAGTTTAGATCCAGCTCGATAGTGAATGTATCGGCAACAGCTTAGGATCAACAGATCAATCTGGATTCAGGATCAAACTGGGATCACCCAACAAAGAAAATAATTAAAAACTTGCAAAACTCAAAAGGGACGCCTAGTTAAAGTTAAAGGCAAAGTTGTTGACTAAAGTCAAGATATTTTGAAGCAAACTTGGCCAACTCACTCCACAATCAGTGGAAATCACCTTTTTGAACTTCAGATCAAGCCAAATCATGCTTTTGATCATAAGTTAACTTCCCAAACTTATGGATCTGAGGCTTAAGTCTATATAAGAAAGGTATAGGCGTCCCACTTCATTATTTCTTTGCAGGTTGATGATCAAGAACAACAATAAGCTCTCAAGGATGCCATTTTCAGATCTTACCAAGGTTTTTGACCGTTTTGCATTATTTCTTGAAGATCAGAGGTAGAAGAAGATTGATAATTTGAGGTTGGATTCAGAGACAGATTTTCTCAAGGAGTCAGATAAAAAACTTCCAATCCATCTTCTGTCTACTTCTCTTCTTGTCTTAGGTATTCTTGCATGTCACACAAATCAACAGGCTACCACAGATCTGATCAACTGGGCAGATTCAGAATAATTTTCCAGTGAAACCGATCTCGTCAAATTTTCCAGAATTAGCAAACTTGCTGCCCTATTTTTAGGGGTTTTTTCGAAATAGTTTCAGAATCAAAATTCTAAGGAACTGGGTTTGTTTAGCATTGAAGCACAAACAAAACCCATGTCCCAGATTTTTTCCGGAAAAATACTTCTCGGCAGGGCGTTATTTTCAGGGGTTTTCGAAAGTTGTCAGAACAAGGTCAAGTTTGCAGTCAATCTTTAAGTTTTTCAGGATTCAGTACTCTCAAGTACAATACAGGACCAAGATGACCCTATTTCATGATTACCTGAAAATGGTTGACACTAACTTACATCAAGTAAACCCAGTGGTTGATCTAGAATAGCTGGAGGGCATGAATCATATCATGTTGCAGAACATTGAAGAATCCGGATAGCTACAGGTTGCGTCCATCCCCATCACATTATAGAGCGTGGAGCTTGTAATTGCTTGTATTAAGCATTACAATCCTGCCACGAGAGAAATCAGATAAGTGGATGGGAGGGTCATTTGCAGTCTAAAGCCCCAGGATACAGAAAAGTGTTTTGATATTCCATCATGTCCTAACAGCAAGGTCATGTCAGTGACAAAATGCGAGAAGGCATTCGAGGCAGCCAAGGGCAAATGTCAAGGGGATAATGGTAGAAAAATGGTTGAAAGTGACAAAGAGCAACTTGCCTAAGTTGGTGGGACGAGGAGAATGCAAAGATGAGTATGCAGTGTTAATCACTCTACTCAACAAAATCATTGGACAAGAGGATGGCAAACAATTCCAGTCATGGATGTATTATGTCATTGCAAAAATCATTGGCAAGAGGGAACATTATGATTGGGCCACTTTGATTAGTGACACGCTCTACCAACAGATTACCAGGTATCTAGAAGCTCATAGGTTTCACATGTGTTCTTACCTGGTATACCTAATTGCCTTCCAAGGTGATTTCAGGATAGTAAACAATGTGGGAACCTTAAGTGTGCAAAAGGTTCATTAGCACTTTACATGTCTTGAGTTCACTCAAGCAGAGCGACACTTCAAAAGAATAAGTGATCACTTCATTATGCACACCATACGAGATCTAGACCATGAGATGCACGTACATTTTTCACAAACAGCCAGAGAGGCAATGGTGGATTGGGCGGATTGGTTCATCCAATTCCCTACGTTCTCCTACATACGCGTGTATGGCTATATTGGTCACCCCGCCATGATGCCACGGTACCCTTTAGATAGGGTAGCCTTCATGGAATTCTTAAGGCAGTTGTTCGAGGTTCATGTTTACTTGCGCTTGAAGAAGGCAACTGTAAACTTTCCTGTTAAAATGGGACTCTATAGATGCAGGTTCATGGCAGATGCTAAGATGATGAGCCAGGAAACGGTGAGGCTTAATCTCAAATACCTGATTGAGAGGAGGTCCTATGATCCCAGAGGGCTCTATGTGGCGCATCTTGAGCAACACTCGTCACATAAATCTTCTATGAAAGATTATTGGGTCAATGGTCAAGACGAGTATGAAGTGCGAAGAAGGAACTATAGCAGGTTCAGGCTCTCGCAAATTCCTGACTTTATGTCAGCAGACATCGAGGGCTTATCTGACGATGAAGGAGAAATCATTCTCCCCTCATTCTTCGTAGATTCAGTTGACTCCCAACCACTCCCAAGAGTGGATTGGTATGCCAAGGACAACACGTCTATAGAGGAGAGGATGAGTAGAGTTGTTAGAAACAACCAACTCTATCTCGACAACAAGAAATCAAGGAAGGTGGTACCTCACAAAACAGAGCCACCACAGGTTCAGTCTACACCACCTTCCACTTCAAAAAAGAAGCCTAGGCAGAAGCAGTGGTGCAATCCTCCCCAAGGGATGAGGATGTCGAAGCCTACAAAGTCCATAACACAAAGGACACGTGGAGAAAGTCACAAACAGTCCTGGAACAGCCATGGATATTGCTGCCCTAGAGCTAGTAGTAGAGACTGCTACCCCAGAACCAGCAGAAGTTGTTGCTGAGGAGCCAGCAGCAATAGTTGCTGAAGAGCCAAGGTGGCAGATTTATCAACCCAGTTCAAAGAGTCAATTGCTCAGTGTATAGACTTCAGATATCAACTCACAACAGGTGAAGCTCAAACGCCACGTCATCATTCTGCAGAGCATTTACTCCCCCGAGGCTGAAGAAGTCAACGGATGGATAGAAACACTGTTGATTATGGGTGAGTTGTAGTAGCACCAAGGAAGGACGTCCTACACCCTCCAAGTGGCATTTATGATACTTGAGTTTGACTTGATGCATGCCCCTTTCCAAGTTAACTCAAGATGACATTAAATGTAATTGGAGTTAACTTGATGCCCCTTTCCAAGTTAACTCCATATCCCATAAATCATGCATTGTCAGATCTCACTGATTAAGGATGTCTAATCGGCTTCCATAATTTGTGGATCTCAGATCTCCATTAAATATGGATGTCTATTTTGGAGGGATACTTTGTATTAAAGTTTACCTTTAGTTTACTTTCAATCAATTGAAGTAGTTTCCAGTTGACTCTTTGTTTAGTTTCAGTTAACTGAAGTAGATTTCCAGTTAACTGTTTGTTCCCCCTTTTTAGGAATAAATCTTGCTAATTGATTGGCAAGAACTCATTGTTAACTCAAGGAGATTTTGGGGCTGCCCACTCCTTTGAGTTCTATAAATAAGAGCCTTGGGCTCATTGTTTGTTTAACCTTTACTTACTATGCAAAATTGCTGCGCCATTGTTGCCAACAAGTTTGAAAGTGATTATTTGTTCACTCTTGGATGAGAGTTGATTGGTTGATGGTAATTGTGCATGATTTCGTGCCTTTGTTGTCCCAATTCTTTTGTAACTCGTTGATGAAGCTTAAGAAGAATATCAGAAGGCGCTTGCATTTTGATCTATCTATTTGAGTTCTTTCTACGTTTTGTATTCAAAGCTTGCTATTTCATTTCCCTCCTCCGATAGGGGTTCCTCCTCCTTGGATATCTGTTATTAACGGTTGTCATTTGTTGTTGTTTAATGGATTGTCCTTCAACCTATACTTCGGATAGGGGTTCCTCCTCCTTAGCAAGTTTGTCGGCCAAGGCATCGTAAATTTGTTGTTTCTTGTAAGTCGTTTCCTAGCCCATACCTCGGATAGGGGTTCCTCCTCCTTGGTAGGTCTCAGATCCAACTTATCGTGAAGAGCATTTGCTTGTATCTAACCTTATCCCGGCATATATTCGAGAGTTCAGAGCCTCGGCCATATTCTAAGGAGACGGTGGATTCAAGTGATCGAACCAATTCATTCCTGCCCCTATACCCTCATGCTCTGTTTACCTTGAGGATATTGGATAGATTAAAAGCTAGAATAGTCGTAGTAAAAGATCTGCAGAACTAGAGAAAAAACTTAGCTGCGGCGCATTGTGTTTGTGCACCCTTGTGTCCTACCGCTGAGTACAAAAAGATAGGAACCTTAGTTTACCATTCCCTTCCTTACGCATTGCATTCAGCAGAGAGGGATTTCTCCTCTTTAAATAATGAAGAAGTGTTGCAAAACATTTGTAATAGCTGAATGTTTACAATCAACACTCCAGGGGTGCTAATTTAAACGCTAACAAAATGTAGAGATATAAAGAAGAAAGAATGTAGACAGGAAAAGATATAATGTGTAATTAAGCATAAGATTGTAATAGATACTTATGAAGTTTGATATAAGATGTATATGTACTGCAAGTTGATGTGATGAATATATGAGTTATGAATATATTTGAGATATAAATGGATAGTCTATGAATGTATGTTTTATTTGTTTCTAGACGTCATATTCTACCACATGCTTTTGTAATCCACCACACATTTAGTAAATGTTCTCTTATCTCTTTCTGGGGTATAGATACAACACTGCAGAAACTAGAGCTCATAACTTCGGTTTGTGCACATTTTTCTGACAAGTATCATAAATTGTCTTTGTTTTGTAATGAAAGTTTTCAAGAATTTGAGCATTGTGTTTAATTTCACAACCAAGGACAAAAAATATTGGTTGATTGGAGATCTTGAAGGATAAAACACCTATGGATTTTTCTCTTGAATTTGAGGATGAACACCCTCATATCCTTATTTGGCAATTCCATTTGGGGATTGCATGTGTTGATTTCGGCAATTTTTAGATTTGGAGCAATTGGATTTGTGAGTAAGTTTGGTGTTTGTGATTTTGGAGGGTTCCATGTGCTGATTTTTAGAGTTTTCAGTATTTATTGTTTGCTAATCAACAACAGTTCATGCTAAATTGAGTGCACCACATTGAGGGGAAGTTGCTAGCACCATCAACTATTGATTTTAGAGTTTTTGAACATAATTTGCATGACAGTCATCATCAATTGTTGCTGAAATTAGGGCGGTAGCTTTCCATGGAGGATTCACACCATTTTTGAGGGCTGCTATTCATCATTTATTGCTGCAATTAGTATATCTGGCTATCCTTTTGGGTGCACCAGCATTGGAGAGGGTAGCTACATCAACCCTAATTGCATGTTATTCAAATAAGTTTGAGATGCCATCATTTTGGAGGGCAATTGTGGAACTTATCACTACAACCTGCATTTTCAGTCATTTATTTTGGAGTGCCATCATTGTGGAGGTCAGATATTGCAACATTAATTGCTGTTTCAGTCATTTCCAACTACCTACCTTGCTGTTGAGGGCATTTGGATGACAACTAGTGCTGCGATCTGCAAGTTTCAGGTCAGTTGGAGGTCACTTTGACTCATATCAGCTGTTGTAGTACCTTTTCCAGCATTGTGGACTGCTGTGCCAACCCTTTCCAGCCTTATGGACTGCTGCACCAACCTTTTCCAGCCCTAGATCTTGAGCACCACACTTGGAGAAGAGCTGCCATTACCATTTCCAGCTGTTGCAGTCTATTATGAGCCACGGAAAATCATTTTTCATAGGTTTTTGGGCTTATGGTAGCTGTACCCTTAGCATTTTCAGTCATTTTATCTGCTGCAAGTGGGATTTATTGTTTTTGTAAGTCTGCAAATTGTTTTTAGCATCATTTTATCTACATTGTACCTTGTTTCTTGTTGTTACAGTTGAATTAAAAAATCAATTTGAGTAGTTTTTCTTTTGCTGGTATAATTATTCCATCAACATTGTACCTTGTTTCTTTTTGCTACAGTTGAATAAAAATCAATTTCAATGTGTCCTATTGTTGTTATAAAGAAGAGGAAGTTTCGAGTGGCACCTCCTCTTGCCTCAATTTTTGGGTGTAACCAAGTATCATCCATTTAGAGTCATTTAGATTTTCCATGGGCAAATTATAGTATTTATTGATAGTGGGACCTTCCATAATTTCATAGATGAGGATCATAGTTGTAGATGGCTTCATCATTCTCTGTACTAAGAAGATACAACAGCTTGACATCACCTTGGCAAGGCACATAATGCTTGATGACTTCTATGTTGTGGGATTAGGAGAGATGGCCACGGTTTTGGGTATGCAATGGTTGTATTCTCTTGGAGAGTGCACTCTAAACTATCAAACTATGGAACAGAAATTGAAATTGGAAGGGAAAGAGGTAGTGCTTTAGGGCATAGAAGATGGATCCCCAAGAGTTGTCATGGCTAAGAGGATGGAGCATCGAATCATGGGTTCATCCATAGCTGAGATATCTTCTTATGATGATATTTGGTCTATTTTTAATTGGCATAGTACACCTCTATGGTTTCCATTGAGTAGGGAGTTTCATCAAGAATTAAGAAAGAAACATGTTGGAGATTTCCTATTGTAGAAGTTATGAGCATCACAAAAGGATCTGAAGGAGTTCACGTTAATATTGAAATGGGATTTTTATATTTGTGGGCTTGTGAAGCATCCTAAATGAGTTTGGAAAAGACACTCAGAAAGACAAAAGTAGCCCCTATATTAGGTGTGATTATCTTCTTTTAGGCTTGTCTAAATAGAGAAATTTTGTTCAATTGCACACCATTTTTAATAACCTCCTTAGATTATTTTTTGAAAATAATACAACTGACAATGAGATTACAATGTAATAGCCGTTCCACTTTCTGGTCACCCAGATCCTGGTATGGGCAAGGTGAGAGCATGCAGTGTTCTGCATTACAATTAAACCAAACCAGCAACTGAAAGAAGACACTAGTTGGCAAGTCAACCAATACCACTTATTTAGTGAAAGCATAAATAGTGCTGAGAGAAGTAAACATCCACTTTTCAGTGGGAATTACAAGGGCATTTCCACTTATTCAGTGGGAAAGCTTATACAATACTAGAAGATGAAAACAAGCTTCTACCACCACTTATCAAGTGGGAGCAATTACAATATTACCACTTGTTCAATGGGGTAAGTATTAGCAATAAGAGCAAATCACTAGTGGTACTACCATCCAATGTTTTAGCTCAAACATAATCATGCCAATTTAGTGATGTATTTGTTGTCATACAATACTGATAAAGAGATACAAGTGCTGATATGAAATTAAACCACTGAAACACCCCCAAAAGGTACCCCAAATCACAAATAGATCAACCCAGCTTGAAAGAAACAACAATATACCTTGACGATGATGAAATGTAAGCTGGTACAGGTCTGAAACAGCAAGCAAACACTCTGAAAACCTTCACCTATACTTGTCCAACACACCCATCATGAACTAGAACTGAAACAACTCCCAAGAAAATCTTCAGTCTCCATCATAGCTTGCTGATAGATGATTATGAAAACAAGAAATCAAGTTCCAGACTTGTACAAGACAAATCTAGGTGCTGGTACAACAGGTACAACTCCTTAAAACATCATCATATTTTCATGAAAACACTAAAATCCAATGCCTAAGATAGAACTTCACTTGAAACACTACCAAATTACTCCAAGAACATTGCCAAACACGAATTAAGGAAGATATATCAGACTGTCATAGGAAATCAGACATACACAGGTCTGAAACAGGGTATTTCTATTGTTGGTTTGGTAGGTACAACAGCAATAATGTTATCAAACTCATCATACAATTATTTCTCCACCCTATAAAGTCTTAAACCCTTCAATTATGAACAAGGCACCTCCCAAGCAAGTGAAAGGAGCACACAACACTGGGCGCTTAGCCAGCAAACTCACATGCGTCACTTGGGAATTGTACGGGCCAGCCAATGGAGTGGTACAATCAACTTGATGACTACAACATCCTTAAACAATATGGCCTGCAAGGGTTTCATATGGTGTCCCAAAGACAATAATATTCAATCAAAGATCTCTATAAACCAAATGTATGGCATGATATAGAGAGGTATGGCCAGCCCCTTAAATCTTCAAAAAATCACGTCCAAGCAACACAAAAATATCAAAATATCTGCAACTAGAAAACGTCAAAACCCTCCATATTAGGAACCGAAATTTTTTAACTTCAATTTGTAGCACAATTGTAATCCCTAGATGGAATTACCAAGACCAGCTAGGGGTGTTTTTGTCCCCAGAACCAGTTACTCAAGAGGGTTTTCGTCCTCAAAAAGTTTGGAAGAACTTAGGTTCATTCCAACAACATAACAATATCATATTCCAAGTCTCCCTTCAAATGAGCCCACATCTTGCTTATATAGCTTTTTGGAGGGAAATATTCAATGTAAAAATATAATGATTCTTTTTTTTTGCTCACAAGGGCCTTTTAGGAAATTTAATATTACTTGTCATGAGAAAAGACCCCTAAGTCTAGGCATCCAACCTAAAATACAACTTAATACCTTTCCAATGAGCTATTACACTAAGTTTGTAAAGTTCCTTACCTCGGCTAGGAAGATTTGTTGATTTGCTACGATTCATTTGACAATGTAAACATGTCAAATGATACTGTCTTATTGTGCCAATGCATAAATTTCATACTTCCAATAGAAAGGATAAACTATTGCATTACATGTATCCTCAATTTAATAATATTGAAGAAATTCATATAACATGAACAATGCTCCACTATTATTTATGCACCAAAATATCATAGAGGTTCATAATAGTATAAATTAAACTGAGCAAACAATATCCATAACCAGATAGGAAGCAGCAATAACAGACATCTGATATTCATATTATAATGTAGTGTATTAAATACAAGGGAATCTGGAAATCGTATAGGCACCTTAAGCAACGCTTCAACCAAATAAATATGAAGAAATATATTATGATTGACTTCCAATAACTGTTCTTATGAGTTGTTAACGCCAATATTTGCCTTCAGTGCTTCCTATATAGTCCTTGAATCCTCCAAAGAATCCACGGATTGCTACGACAACCTTGCAAGTGTTATTCAAAATGTAGTAAACATAAAGATAGGTCCCGATTGGAACACGTCAAACTCCTTTGTGAATATGGCAACCTTTGGACGATATAGAAGATGTGCTTATAGGAAACGGAGAAGCATGCTTCAAAATTGTCTTGGTTTGACGTCTTAACTCCCAGGCGACACTTTAAGTATTCCAACAGTGATCATAACCCATGACACTTTGTTGGTGTTTAAATTAGCACCTCTGGAGTGCTATTTGTAAATGGTCAGCTATTGCAAGTGTTATAGTACTGCTCCTTTGGATTATAGAGAGGAAGATCTCTCTTTGCTGATGTAATGTGTAAGAAAGGGTAGAGTAGACTAAGGTTCCTATCTTTTTGTACTCAGCGGTAGGACACAAGGGTGCACAAACACAATGCGCCGTAGCTAAGCTTTTCTCTGGTTTCTGCAGATCTTAACTACGTCTAAACTAGCTTTTAATCTATCCTATCTCCTCAAGATATATAGAGCATGAGGGCATAGGAGTGGGAATGGATGGTTGGATCACTTGAATCCGCCGTCTCCTTAGAATATGGCCAAGGCTCTGAACTCTCGGATATACGTTGGGATAGGGTTTTATACAAGCAAACACTCTTCACGGTAAGTTGGATCTGAGACCTGCCAAGGAGGAGGAACCCCTATCTGAGGTATGGGCTAGGAAAGAACTTACTAGAAACAACAAATTATGATGTTTTGGCCAACAAACTTGCTAAGGAAGAGGAACCCCTGTCCGAAGTATAGGTTGAAAGTCAATCCATTAAACAATATCACACGATAACTTTTGATAACAAATATCCCAGGAGGAGGAACCCCTATCCGAGGAGGGAAATGAAACAATGAGCTATTTTAACACAAAACGTGGAAAAGACTCAAATCTTTGGATTAAAATGCAAGCGCATTCTGATTTTCTTCTTTAAATCTCTTCAACGAGTTACAAAGATAGGGACATGCAAAGGCACAAAATCATGCACAATTGCTCATCAAACCAATTAACTCTCATCCAAGAGTGAACAAATAATCACTTTCAAACTTGTGGCAACAATGGCACAAAAATTTTGCATAGTAAGTAAAGGTTAAACAAATAATGAACCCAAGGCTCTTATTTATAGAACTCAAAGGAGTAGGCAACCCTAAAATCTCTTTGAATTAACAAACAGTTCTTGCCAATCAATTAAGCAAGATTTATTCTTAAAAAGGGGGAACAAACAGTTAACAGGAAATCTACTCTAGTTAACTGAAACTAAACAAAGAGTCAACTAGAAACTACTTCAGTTGACTGAAACTAAACAAAAGGTGAACTTTAATACAAAGTATGCCTCCAAAATAGACATCCACGTTTAGTGGAGATCTGAGATCCATAAATTATGGAAGTTAATTAAACATCCTTAATCAGTGGGATTTGACAATGCATGATTTGTTGGATATGGAGTTAACTTGGAAAGGGGCATCAAGTTAACTCCAATTACATTTAATGTCTCTTTGAGTTGACTTGGAAAGAAGCATCAAGTTAACTTCAAGTATCATAAATGCCATTTGGAGGGTAGGACATCCTTTTTTGGTGCCTTTACAACTCACCACTAGTCAACATTGTTTCTATCCATTCGTTGACTTCTTCAGCCTCTGGGTAGTTAATGCTTTGCAGAATGATGACTTGGCGCTTTAGCATTACTTCGCCTGTCGTGAGCTGATGCTGGAAGTCTATACACTGGGTAGCTGCCTCATCGAACTTGGTAGACAAAGCCGCCACCTTGGCCAACTTGCAACCACTTGGATCATCAAGGAAGGTGCTGCAGATGACATCTCTGAACTGATTTTGCACCGTAGCCATCTCAATGTATTCTCCTCCCTCGTGCTGATATTCTATGCGAGGGAAAGATATTACCAACGTTCTTGCAAAGTTGATAATATTTTCGACAACCCGTCAGTAGTCAATCAATTGTACTGAATGGGCATCATAGGCTTTCACCTTGTATGCCAGTTGTTCTTTCCAAGCAAACAAATGTTGCTTGTTTTCATCAGAGTAGATTGACTGATAAGCCAATTGCAAGTCTGCAATTGTGATCTCATCACTTGGCCTCTTTTCTGCTATTCTTTGCTCCCATTGCTGAATCTCCACACGGAGTCCATGTGCTCTATCCCGTAACTAGTACAGATTTTCCAGTATACATCGCCCTTTGAGAACAAATTCCTCCACTTGATCTTTCAAGTGTTTTCGATATGTCATCAGCTCCTGATGGTTCTGCGTTGTGGGAAGATCCAACAATTCTTGTGGTAAGGCCGAGACGTTCGGGGTACCGTGGATCAAGTTGGAAATGTACAACCTCAATTGTTGGTTCTCATCCTTTAAGGTTGCTTTGTCTTTTCCATCCTTGGCCATCCTTTCTTGGGCACTCATTGAGGCGATTATGAGAAGGTCTGCCTCCACCTATTGTGTGGTCTTTCTGAGATTAAGTTTAGACAATGTGAAGTCTTCCACTTGTACCTCATGTATGCTTTTATCTTCTGGTGGGGCAACAGTCTCTATGATGAACTCACATTCTGCATTCCTTTCCACGTGAACATGCTTCTTCAACTTCTTCGCTGGCATGTCTTGTGGGACATGGTCAAATTCTGTGAAGTCAAGCTCATAGGAGGGCCTTTGCCTCTTCCTGCCTAGGAAACCCTCAAGCCAGATAGAATCTCGGCTAGCTTCGCTAGGAGGAGGAATATGGGGCCCTTGAATGCTCGAAGTATGAGACTGTGTTGGGGTGACGTCTCTCGGTGGTGAGTCCAAGTCGATGGGGACTTGTGATTGCTGTGATGGTGGTGATGTAGGCCGCTCTGTTTCTATTACAAGCATCGTTTTTGCCGCCGCCGCCGCTGTCTCTATTATTGGCTCTGGGGTAGCAATACCCATGACTATTTCGGGACTGTGTGTGGCTGTCTCCACGTGTATCCCCTGTGTTCTTGGCCTTGTATACCTTGCCATTCTCATCCCTTTGGGGAGATTGCACCACTGCTTCTACATGGGATTCTTTCTTGACGTGGAAGGTGGTGTAGACTGAACCTGTGGCGGCTCTATTCTGGGAGGTACCACCTTCCTTGTTTTCTTGCTGTCGAGGTAGAGTTGACTATTTTTGACAACTCTACGCGTCCTCTCCTCTATAGATGGGTTATCCTTCATGTACCAATCCACTCTTGGGAGTGGTTGTAAGCCAACTGAATCTACGAAGAATGAGAGGAGAATGACTTTCCCTTCATCATTAGATAAGCCCTCGATGTCTTCTGACATAAAGTCAACAACTTGTGAGAGCCTGAACCTGCTATAATTCCTTCTTCGCACTTCATACTCATCGTCACAATTGACCCATTAATCCTCCATAAAAGATTCATGTGATGAGCGTTGCTCGAGATGCATTGCATAGAGGCCTCTGGGATCATATGACTTTCTCTCAATGAGGTACTTGAGATTAAGCCTCACCGTTTCCTGGCTCATCAGCTTGGCATCTGCCGCTGACTTGCATCTATAGAGTCCCATTTCAACGGGAAAGTTCATAGCTGGCTTCTTCTTCAAGCGCAAGTGAATGTGAACTTCGGATAATTGCCTTAGGAATTCCATGAAAACTACCCTATCTGAAGGGTAGCGTGGCATCATGGCGGGGTGACCAATGTAGTCGTACACGCGTATGTAGGTGAAGGTAGGGAATTGGATAAACCAATCCGCCCAGTCCACCATTGCCTCCTTGGCTGCTTGTGAAATACGTACGTGCATCTCATGGTCTAGATCTCGTACAATGTGCATGATGAAGAGGTCACTTGTCCTTTTGAAGTGTCGCTCTGCTTGAGTAAACTCAAGACGTGAAAAGTGTTCATGAACCTTCTGCACACCAAAGGTTCCCACATTCTTTAATATCCTGAACTCGCCTTGGAAGGCAATCGGGTACACTAGGTAAGAACACATGTAGAACCTATGAGCTTCTAGAAACTCGGTAATTTGTTGGTGAAGTGTATCACTGATTAGAGTGGCCCAGTCGTAATGTTCCCTCTTGCTGATGATTTTTGCAATGACATAATACATCCACGATTGAAATTGATTGTCGTCCTAGTGATTTTGCTGAGTAGAGTGATTAACATTGCATACTCATCTTTGCATTCTCCTCGCCCAACCAACTTAGGCAAGTTAGCCTTTTTCACTTTCAGCCATTTTTCTACCATTATTTCTTGGCATTTGCTCTTGGCTGCTTCGAATGCTTTGTCGCATTCTATAACTGATATGACCCTGCTGGTAGGACATGGTGGAGTATCAAAACATTTTTCTACGTCCTTTGGCTTTAAATTGCAGATTATCATCCCATCCATTGATTTGATTTCTCTTGTTGTAGGATTGTAATGCTTAATGCAAGCAATTACAAGCTCCACAATCTATAATGTGATGGGGATGGACGCAGCTTGAAGCAATCCAGACTCCTCTATGTTCTATAACATGATCTGATTCATGCCCTCCGAGTCTTTTGTATCAACCGCTGGGTTTACTTGATGTAAGTTCGTGTTAGTCGTTTTTAGGTAATCATGGTACAAGGCCGTCTTGGTCTTGTATTGTACTTGAGAGTACTGCATCCTGAATAACTTAAAAATTGACTGCACACTTGACCCTGTTCTGACAATTTTTGAAAACCCCTAAAAATAGCGCCCTGCCGAGAAGTATTTATCCGGAAAAAATCTGG
Source organism: Sequoia sempervirens (assembly GCA_007258455.2). Lineage (NCBI taxonomy): Eukaryota > Viridiplantae > Streptophyta > Pinopsida > Cupressales > Cupressaceae > Sequoia > Sequoia sempervirens. The sequence goes on from VDFB02155653.1 coordinate 14,562, forward strand.
CACATGGGTTTTGTTCGTGCTTCAATGTTGAACAAACCCAGTTTCTCAGAATTTTGATTCTGAAACTTTTTCGGAAAAACCCCCAAAAATAGGGGCAACAAGTTTGCTGATTCTGGAAAATCTGACAAGATGGGTTTCACTGGAAAATTATTCTGAATTCGCTTAGTTGATTAAATTTGTGGTAGTCTGCTGATTTGTGTGATATGCAAGAATGCCTAAGACAAGAAAAGAGGAAGTAGACAAAAGATGGATTGGAAGTTTTTAATCTGACTCCTTGAGAAAATCTATCTCTGAATCCAGTCTCTGATTAGAAATCTTCCTTTGCCTCTGATCTTCAAGAAATATTGAATTGTTGAAAACCCTTGCCAGATCTAAAAATGGCATCCATGAGAGCTTCTTGCTGTTTTGAATCTTCAACCTGCAAAGAAATAATGAAAAAGGACGCCTAGATTTGCTTTATGTAGACTCAAGCCTGAATCCTTGAAGTTTGGGTGCCTAACTCATGATCTAAGCCTGATTTGGCCTGATCTGGAGTTCAAAAGGTTGATTTCCACTGATTATGGGGTGAATTGGCCAAGTTTGCCTCCAAAATATCTTAATTGAAGTCAACAAACTTGCCTTTGACCTTTTTAGGCGTCCCTTTTGAGTTTGAGTGATTTTCATCATTTTTGCCATGTTGAATGACCTCTGTTTGATCCTTGCTCCAGATTGATCAGTTGATCCTGAGCAACTGTTGATAGATTCACTGTTGAGCTGGATTCGTGCTGAAGAGATGTGCCCAGGAAACTCTAAGCCAAAAAAATGAGTTTGAAGCTCCAGAAGACTGGGTGCCTTTCTTCAGCAAGGGCGCTTTTGCACTTGCCTTAGTCAATTTTCAGTGTCTGTTCGTCAACTTTTTATTTAGACCTCCCGTGCTCTGATTTGATCTCCTCATTGATTGACAAGTCGAATAATCACGCTTGACGATTCATCAGGTGACCAACTCAGTCCTGAAAAGGATGGCTGGTGTCTCAGTTCCTGAAAATCATTTTAAGGCCTCAGCGAGCAAGGGCGCCTTTCTTCTTTAGGGGCGCTTTTGCTCTTTTGATTAGTTATTTCTTGTCAAAAACTACCTTAGTTTGATCTTCGTCATTGGATGATTGCCTTGTCGGAATCTTTCATAGATGGTTTCGTTGTCGAGGTTGACCCAAACAGAGAAGGTCATCTTGGAAGTCCTTTAGCCTTTTGTTATTATCTGAGTGCCCAAAGGAAAGGGCGCCTTTCTTTAGCAAGGGCGCCTTTTTCAAGACAAGCTGTCGTTTCTGGATGTTCTTTATAACAGCCTCTTCGCCTTCCGTTGGCGATTGCTGGTAATCACCTTATCAGATGATCTCCCTAAATGTCTCGTTGTTGAGCTAGCAGGAGAATGTTGAGGACGACTGCCTTGGATGATTCAGGAGACAGATGTTGAACCTTGAGTTTCAAGGGCGCTTTTCTTCATTTTGAGCTGGTTTCTCCTTTTAGCATTTCCAGAGTTAGCCAAATTTTGGCCTTTTCCGGTTTTGAGAATCTCCTTCGTCAAACAACATCTTTTTCGCCATGGTTGCATCGTTGAAGCTTTTGAAGCTTAGCTTTCAACACTCAGTACTGGCCAATTTGCCATTAATGGCTGCAGAGCTTCTAACTTTGTTCCTGAAAAACATAAATAGATCCACTAGAGTAAAACATGTCTTTTGATGATTCTGACTTGACCAATGTGATCGGGAAGTCAATTAATCCTATCAAAATCATTTTCAATCATTTCCGGGAAGGCCCTATTTTCAGGGGTTTCCCCGAAAATAGGGGTATGAAACCCTAATTTTCAATTTTTTGAAAATTTGCACATATGTTCCTTGATAGAAACCCACAAAGACCCTATGTTTGGTTTGACCTAAAATAGACTTTTGACGACATTTTTATATGATTTAGCTCAATTTAAGTAGAATGCCAAAAATTTATTTTGGGTGCAACACACTCCACACAGAAAGCGGCAACTTCAGAGAAATCCCGATAAATCCTTCCGATAGTCACTTGTGCAGACCTCCCTAAAACTCCCGATGCACATCAAATGAGGCAGCTTATACAATTAAGCGACTAAGGGTGGTGGCGGCTTCAAGTGAAAAGGCCCGATATCAACCTGAATATATAATATGACCTCAAATAAGATGCGATGGCACCATATCGATTATAATAGTATATATGTATTTCCTAAGGTGGCGGTGTGCAATGAATAAAATATGACGATTTAACACAGGCCTGATGGTAATATGAAGTGGTGCCTCATTCACTCATGACAGACACAAATAAATAATAACCAATGTTTGCAATTCTGCCAATGACCTAAATCATGTGATTTCATATCCCCCATAGTTTTGCTTAAAATTTTAATTATTTCCAAATATATTTGCAACAATATAATACCGACTGGGCAATGGAAGATATCTACCCTCAATTATCCAACACTCGGTTATGAGAATAACCAATTAGTAGGTAGCCAATACTATCAATATGAATATTTGTAGACCATTAATCACCGAACAAAGACAACTTCGATTATTACCTAGAATCATTCAGAACATCAACTGCATTGAATCGACCAGCATCTAGGAATAGATGTACCATTTAATCAAACTAGTAATTAATCGATAACTTTCCAAATTCGTCTTTGAATGAGACCTACGAATTTGGACCACTATCACAGGCTAGGGTGGATTAGTCTCACCACCGAAACCCTAAACAGATCAAACTTGCCGTTGAAGCACATATGTGAACCCCAGATGAATCCGGCAATCGCCAGCTAGGGAGGAATCTTTCACCACCGAAACTGGAACCCGTAGGAATTCCCACCTAGGGTTTCAGACTCCAAAGAGCTCCACCAAAATACAAACCCCAAAATAAAATAATAATCTAGAATAATGAAAGAATGAGCTCTCAAGTCCTTTTACAATGTCTTTTTGCCTTTTTAGGGTTTTCCCGCCAAAAGCACTTAAATGCTTTGTTATAAAGTGACTTTATTAATTTATCCTTAAAATATTCCTCAATGTTACTTTATAACCTCATATTATTTAATTATTTAATATCACCTTTATAATTGTATTTTTGCCAGGCGACATTAAATAATTAAAATAATTAAATACTTTAATATTACTTTGGCAAGCTGGAAAATGGGGACACTACAAAGTTATCCTTTTAATATTTTCCAACATTAGACAACTTAATTGAATTAATTAAATAATAACTCAATAGCTTACCCAAGTTGTGGAAAGCACTGAAATTTCATTAGAAACAAACTTTGTGTTGGCATTTCAATTCGCACCTCTGGAATGCGGATTAGAAATGGACAGCTATGCACAAATAAATTGCTATTCAAATTAGGAGGGGAAGCTCCCTCTTCGCTGATTATGCTTAAAGAAAGTAAACTAAACTATTTGCCAATATTTTTGTTTTCAGCTAAGAGCACAAGGTTATAAAACTCTAGTGTCGTAGCTGAGGTTTTCTCTTTTAGAACTCCAACTACAACTAGGCCTACTCTAATGACACTTCTAGCTACTCAAGTAAACTCATAGCTTGAGAGTTAGAAGTAAACAAGGAATGATTTAACACAAAACTCACATAAACTCACTTCTAACGCACACCTTAAGTCTCATTGTACTTTTAGAATGCAAGTTGAAATAAAGATTATATAAGTGAAACACATAAAACAAAACCTGAGATAGTAGATCAAAGCAAATTAAGCATAAGATTTCCTTTCTCAAATTTCTAATAACGATTACACTTTTGGGATAGTAGGATTGTAGCAATAATAGGCTTACAGTTTTGCAATCAAACCAAAATACACTTGACACAAATTACACATGAACTGAACAATAACTTGCAGCAAAAGGCAAGCATGCAAGCTTGCTCTTACACTAAGTGAACAGACATTGAATAACAACTTGTAGGCAAAGTAGGCTCAACAATTTGCTATCACAATAACGGTTAAAGAAAAATGGGCAAGGCTGCCCTTATTTATACACAAGCGAGGAGTAGAGAACCCTAAAATCTCCTTGCTTTTACAACAAGACTTGCCAACTTGCAAGCTTTATTTCTAAAATTAAAACAAGATAACTATCTAACAACCTGCTGAAAGAAAAAAATAGGGGAAGTGCCAACTATTACAACTTGTTTCTTTTCTCTCTCACAAAGAATAGATAAGCATGAGACAAGAATAGCAAGAAAACTTGGAAAGGCATTGAGTTAACTGTTGCTTTAAATCTATCTTTGGAGATCTTTGCTGTCATGAAAAGATAACTTATCCATTGGTATTTTGGGAAACCAAATCCGCCAAAAATCTAGAAGCTGCCTCTTTGTTAGGAGCGTTGATACTATCTAGAGCAAAATTCTAATTTTCCAGAATTTCCTCACCTTCTGCAATTGAACTTAGAAAATCTTTGACCTCTTCAGCTGCTTTATTGAATCTTGTTGACATCATGGCAATTTGATTCATCTTACTAGCAACAGGATTATTGCCAAAACTACCACGAACAAGATTCTGGAATTCTGCTTGCACTTCATCAACATCAATGAAATCGCCATCATCACGATGATACCGACAAGGGATCTGTGAAACAAATGTGCTTATGAATCTGAGGACATCAACAACCTTCTGTCTATATTCAACTAGTTCTTTAGATATTCTTTCATAATTTTTCACTTTGAAGAGGTGTTGTTCTCTCCAAGCAAGAATCTTTCTCTTATGTTCATTTGCAACTACTAAATCATATGCCGTCCTCAAATCCGAAATGGTAATCTCATGCATTGGTTTCAGCTCCACCATACACTATTCAAACCCCGGAATCTCTTGGCGCAGATCATGGGCATTATACCTTAGTTGGTACATCTCTATAAGTACATTTCTACCCCTAGTGATAAACTCCTCTATCCAATCTCGCATCTGCTTCCCATTTATAACTAACTGACTTAACTGATGCTGATCAACCGATGACTCTAAAATCTGTGGGAGCAATAGAGTGGCCTATGAAGTAGATTAGAAACATATTGCCGCAATTGCTGATTTTCAGCCTTGAGGGCTGCTTTATCCTTTCCTTCTTTAAGCACTCTTTCCTTTAGATTTCTTGCCATAACCTCGAAGAAATTCACATCGGTGTGTCAAGTGCTTCTACCGAGATTGGCCTTGACAACCGTGAAGTCATCAATCTCAACCTCATCAATATTCTTATCCTCCGGAGGCGTAGCAGTCTCAATGATAATTTCACCATCTGAATTCTTCTCTATGTGAACTTGTTTCTTAGGTTTCTTCATTGGTGTATCTTGGTAGATGCTATCAAACTTTGCAAAATTCAACTGATACGAGGGCTTCCTCCTTTTCCTTCCTAGGACGTTCTCAAGCCAAGACGAGGTGTCTTTACTAACTTCTCTGGGAGGCTCGACTTCAACTTCATCAACCTCTTCAACCTTTGAATCAATATGGATGGGAGAAGACCTTGGCGATGGTGGAGAATTAGGAGACGAAGGCACTGCTTCTTCTTGTGGCGCTGGCTCTTTTGGAACTTTTGGTGCGACTGCCAGCTCTTCCTACTGAATTTGAACAGGTGACTCCATCCTTTTCTTTAAACTCTTTGCCATCTTGCTACCCTTCATACCCTTTGGAGGATTGCTCATAGCCTTCATTCTTGACTTTGGTTTGGAAGAAGGTAGGGACGATTGCATTATGGGCGGCTTTGCTAGAATAGTTCTTCTCCGTGTCCTCTTATTGCTAAGGAAAATCCTACTGTTTTTGATAACTCGGGTTGTCCTTTCCTCAATTGAAGTGCTCTCTTTGATGGACCAATTGACTTGTGAAAGTGGCCACTGCTCAATTTGATCTCTGGCATACATAGGAAGTATTACTTCGCCATCATCATCGGACAATCCTTCTACATCCTTTGACAGGAAATCAACCATTTGCTGGAGGGTGAACCTGCTATAATTGCGCCTACATACCTCAAACTCATCCTCGCAATTAGCCCATAAATTTTCAACCGTGGGCACATGAGCGTGATTTTGACGAAGACAAGATGCGAAGACACCATGGGGATCATATGATTGCCTCTCGTTGAACAACTTGAGGCCAAACTTTGATAATTCATCGCCCATCACCTTGGCATTAGCCGAAGATCTACATCTGTAGATACCCATCTCAAACGAAAAACTAAAAGCAACCTTCCTTCGGTTCCACAAGAACGTGTGAACTTCATACACTTGCCTCAGGAACTCCATAAACACCACCTCATCTGTAACATACCTCGGCAACATGACTGGACTGCTTCAGAAACCGTACACTCTGATGTAGGAGAATGTAGGAAACTGGATGAACCAATCAGCCCACTCTGCCATTGCTGATCTAGCCTTTGATGAAATCCATACGTGCAACTCATTGTCTAAGTCTCTCACCATATGCATCAAGAATGCATCATTCACCCGCCTGTAATGATGTGTTGACTCTGAAAACTCCAGCTATGGGTAATGATGATATACATGTTGAACACCTAGAGTTCCGATGATGTTCAAGCCTTTGAATTTGCTTTGAAAGGCCATTAAATATACAAGATATGAGATCATGTGAAACTCATGGATTTTGAAATATTTCGTCATTTGATAGTGGAGACTATTGCTGATCAAGGTTGGCCAGTCATAGAGTACCGCCTTATCAATGATGTGAGAGATTATGTAGAACATCCAAGGTTGGAATTTGTTGGCCTCTGCTTGACCTGTTACTCTGTTGAGTAGAGTAATCATGATTGCAAACTCCTCTTTGAACTCTCCACGTCCAACATTCTTTGGCAAAGTGTTATGCATTTCCTTCAACCATTTTTATGCAATTCTCTTCTGGTATTTGTCCTTTTGCATGTGCCACACCTTTTCGCACTCTTCAATGGAGATGACCAAATTTTCTGTCCATGGTGGAATTGAAAAACATTTTTCTACATTGTCTGGTCTAAGGCTGCAATCAACTCGCCCATTTGCTGCTTGGATTTCTCGTGTTGTAGGATTGTAATGCTTGACACAAGCAATTACAAACTCTAGGTTCTGCACCGAGACGAGAATTGAAGCTGCTGCAAGTAATCCAAAATGACCAAGATGTCTGACTGCAACATTTCCTACGTCTTCCAAAGTACGCAAATCAATTACTAGATTTATATGATGCAAATTAGTTTCAAATGTTTTGAGATAATCATGATACAACACCGGCTTGGTTTTGAATTCCATGGGAGAGTACTACATGCTGAAAAACTTGAATTTTGACTGTAAACTCGACTATGTTCGAACACTTTTTGCACAAATTGCTGAAAATAGAATGATGATTTCTCTTGAAAAGGTAGTTTTCTGGAAAAAGTTGGGACCTGGGTTTTGTAGAGAATCACGTTAAGAAGAAACCCAAATGATTAAATTTTGAAAAAGCTGAGGGTTTCTCGAAAAGCGCGAAAAAAGCAGATTCTTGAAAATATAAAATTTTCCAAAGTTGAAGAGGATAAAAAACCAAGCAGACCTAGATCGATGAAAATTGAAAAAGATGACCCCCTTTTTCTAAAAAGTGATGCCCTAGAAATTTGAAGCATGAAAAAGCGGGCCTCTGTGCAACCTGATCTCGAAACTACGAAGAACTTCAAAAAAGCACCACGTCTTGACCTCCAAATCTTGTTGTGAAGAAAATTCTTTGTTTTCTCCTCTAGATGCCAATGCGCAAAATATGTGAATAATGGATGCAATAGCCTTCTTAAATAGATGTTGAGGATGAAAAAGCGCTTTATTCTCCAAGCTTTAAATCTTTGAAGCCTAGCCAGAGCTGGAAATGTTGAATGTGGACACCTTTTGAACGATGAGTGACAAAACTTGAAAAATTTCTAAGGCATTGAACCTTGGGTGCCTTTTCTCTTTAGAGTTAGAATATTTTTAGGATTTTCTACTTTACTTACTTTCTTGACCTTAGTTTGATTGTGATTTCCGGAAGTTTGATCTATTTGGTGAACCAGCTGACAGATTCGTTGGATAGCCTGAAGAATTTTGAGTAAGATCTCCTGGGGGCAGTGAACCCTAAAAAGTGATTTTAGGGGCTCACAAGCTTGGGCGCCCCTGGCTAGCTAGGGCACCCATGCATCCTACACTATTTTTCTGACATTTTCAACTTTCTTTTGATCTTTTTCCTTTTTGCACATGTTTCTGCCTCCATTCGATTTGCAATATCTGATTACTGACAAATCTTCTGAGCTTACCACTAAATCCGTTGGAGAGCCTGTTCAAATCTGAAGGAATGTTGTGGAGACTGCTAACCCTAAATCCATCTTCTGAGCCCTCAAAATCTTGGGTGCCCCTAGCTTGCTGGGGCACCCAACTGCTCCAGAGTTAGAAGATTCTTTGATGTTCTTCAATTTTATATGTTTTCTGATCTTTAGATGAATTTCTTGTTGAATTTGCAATTCCGACCATTTAGGAGGTCCAATGAATTGGATGTCGAATTTGTTGGATAGCTTGAAAAAATTGGAGATGATCTTTTTGGAGGTGACTTGCCCCGAAAACTGCATCTGGTGGCCTGAATTCCTAAGTGCCCTTGGCTACCTGGGGTGCGCAACCTTTAGAGTTAGCCATTTTTCTGTGTTTTATCTTTTCCAATTTTGAATTTTTCTGTTCCTCATGATCTGCTTTCCGTTTGATCTGAAATTGCTGGCAATTGATGGATCTGATGATCTGACTGAGATATCCACTGGAAAGCTTGAAGAATTTTGAAAAAGATGACTGCTTTTGCAAACCCTAGAAATTGAATTTGGCCTCCCAAAACCTTGGGCGCCCCTGGCCAGCTGGGGCGCCCAAGAATCCCAGAGATAGAATATTTTTGATGTTCTTCATGATTTTCAATTTCTCCTTCAGACGAAACACCTCAGTTTGATCCAAAATTCTGGCAATTTGGTAGATCTTGGAAACTGGCTGATGAATTCATTGCAGAGCCTGAAGAAAACAGAGAAGAATGACCAAAACTGGAAACCCTAAAAACTGTTTTAGGTCTCTCAAAACCCTGGGTGGCCTTGGCTCGCTGGGGCGCCCAAAGATCCTAGAGTTAGAATATTTTTGATGATTTTCATGATCTTCAGTTTGCTTCTCTGATAAAACCTCTCTGTTCGATCCACAATTCTGGTTGACTAATTGATCCAATGGGCTTGTTGCTGGATTTACTGCGGAGCTTGCAGAAGTCTGAGAACAAACTCTTAGAATGGCAAACCCTAACAACATCTGATGCCTTGAAATGATGGGCGCCCTAGGCTAGTAGGGGCACCTTTACTGTTTAGAGTTAGTTTTTTTTTAATTCATTTTTCATCTCTTTGCTTTCCACGTTCATTGCTTCATGCTCGCCGTTGCTGCATTCACCTCATGCCGGAGACTGAAAAATGGCTAAGGCAAAGTCAGCTAGGCGCCTTGACTGGATAGGGGCGCCTAGCATCTCTAGTTTTAGACAGATTTTCACCATTTCTGTGAGCTTCCAACTTCTGCTCTTCTTTCACGAACATCTTTCGCCCTTTCTTGATATGTGTAGTGTTTGAGACCTTGAATATGAGACTTGGCAGTTGACCATCCACCATTGATGACCTTGGAGCTCTTGTTTTAGCTTTTGAAAAAGCATAATAGACCCACCAATGAAAAATTGATCTTTTGACGGTTCTGATTGGACCAGCTTGATTAGGAAGTATTTTCAGCCAATCAAAATCAGTTTGAGTCCTGGAAGTAGAAATTCTATTTTTAGAAATTTTTGCTAGCATCCATTTGAGAAGAAACCCAGAAAAACCTAGAAAAAAGTCTATTTTTAGAAACTTTCTATTTTTTAAAAATTTCCTAAAAAGTAGGGCCGAAAAATTGAGATCCGCGTTTTCTAGATAAGATTGCTCTGAAGAGACCCAGAACGTTAGATTTTGAAAATTTTGAGATTTTGACCATCATGCGTGACATGCAAATTTCCATTTTCCGACTTTTTGACAATTTTTACAAGACTTTTACCACTTTTACAAAATGCCTTAATAAAGCAAAAATTTTAATTTTAATTTTGGGTACAACACTTTGATCATACCAACATGATTTTGAAGCCTTGGGATGTTGATTGGAGCCAATCGGGTGACTTACTAAAAATAGACTACTCCCCCAAGAAGTTTGGAGAAGCCACCAAAAGTCGGAATTCACTTCTAAAACTGTCATATTGATCTACATTGCCTATTGAGTTCATTTCCAAGAACCAAAGTCATTGTTAACCAAACCTGAGAACTCCAAGAAGTTTGGAGTTCTCCCCAACTCACCAGGAAGCTTAAAGGAAAACTCGGAAATTGAGCTAAATGCTTACAAACTGATTATGCTCAAAATGGAACATTACACCATTACACTAGATTTTTTAGATTTTTAAAGCTTCACCCTCTTTGTATTGGTGCATGCTTTTATCCTAGCATGCACATATACAATGTAATTTTTTTTACCATTTGTTGTACCCCAAAATTAAAATTTTTGTTACACTTAGACATTTTGAAGAAATGAGTAATAGTCTTGTTAAATCATCCAAAAAAGGTCAAATTTGGGTATTATGTCTTGCATGGAGGGTTAAACACCAGATTTTTCTTTCCAATTCGGCAGTCTTGAACATAAGAGGCTTAACCTCTGAAACCGGATCTCGAGTTTTTCTCCTAGATTTTAGGAAAACTGCTATTTTGAAATTTCCCGAAATGAGTAAAGTTTCTGGTTTTAGGTTTCTTTAGAAGCGGATCATGCATTTTAAAAATGAAAATTTCATAGGATTGGTCCAGCAGTCAGGCAATTTTGATTGACTCAAATATGTCAATAATTTGGTACAGTCAGGAATCTTAAATAATCAGTTTTGCCCTACTGGGTCTATTCAGCTTTTTCAGAAGCATATCTGGAGTTTCGAGGTCATCAATGGAGGTCATCTGACTACTAAGGCGTTAATTTTAGCATTCAAAACTTCCAGCAGAAAGTGAAATGATGAACATGCACGAGGATCGAGGAAGAAAAGTGAAAAGTCATGAAAATTTTCTAAGTCTGCTAAGTTTGGGCGCCCAGTTGAAGAAAGGCGCCCACCTTTTTAGGGCACCAGATGAAGAAATTAGGGTTACGGTCTCCAATGGAAGTTGCTCAGTTTTCGGTCAGCTTCGCGATGGATATCCCCATCAGAGCATCTGATGATCCAGTCTCCGGCAAATTCAAGTCAAAGTAGAAGGTATAAAGTGAAAATCTGAAACTTGAAGTTGAATAAATTATGAATTTTTCTAAGTCTGGAGAAACAGGGCGCCCTAAGAAGAGAAAGGCGCCCAACTTTTCAAGGATGCAGACAGAGAAATTTGCAGTTGAAGCTATAACGGGATGTCTTCAGAATTCAACTGGCTTTGCAGTGAGCTATTCAGCACGACAAACGGAGCTCGCAGTCATCAGATTCAAAAGGCTGAACAGAAGGTCCGACGAGAGGTGAAAAGAGAAATTCAAAGCAAAAGTGAAAAAGTCAAAACATAAACTAAGTGTTGGTAAACTGGGCGCCCCCAGTCAAGATAGGCGCCCAACCTTTTGAAGGGTGAAAGTTCACTTTTTGACAAAAGTGTCTCCAGAGGACCCCCTTCATTCTCCGTCAGCTTCGCAATGAGCACAGCCATCAGTCAATCCGACGCCCGGAGCTCAAGATTCAACAAGGTCGCCCGAAGAAGTGAAAGACATGAATAAATTGAAGATTTTTCTAAGTCTGATGAAAGTGGGCGCCCCCCTTGAAGAAAGGCGCCCAAGCTTTAAAGCCTTCAGATGATGGAATTTGCATAAGTAACGTCCAAGAAGGCCTCGCCAAAATCAGTCTGGCTATCCAACGAAACACTCAGACAGTCAGTCTGATCAACGTAGCTCCCGGAATCGAAGATTCACCAGAAGATCAAAGGGAGAAGGAAGAACTTGGAAGTCAGGAAAATGGCTAACACTGGAGAAGTTGGGCGCCCCTAGAAGGAAAAGCCTCCCATGAATTCGGAGGTCGAGATTAAATTTTTAGCCGGAGGTGCCTCCAGAACATCTTCTTCAGAATCAGTCCGGCTCCGCAGTGAACCACTCAGCTCGCCTGCCGGGTAAACCAATCAACGAGAAATCAGTGGCGAAGTGGCATGTTGAAATTGAGAAAAGTTGAAAAAGTGAGAATTTTGACTAACACTGGTGAAGTTGAGCGCCCATCTTGGAGAAAGGCGCCCAAACCTTCATGCCTTAGAAGATTTTTGAAGATTTTCAAAATTTCAAAATTTGCTTGAGAAGAAGATGGCGTCCAAACTTGAGAAGCTGAGATTTAGGGTTTTGAAAATAAAAGCAGAAAAAAAAAGCAAAACCTAAAATCGAACCCTAAGTCTATTTAACACTTCTTTTCAATGTATTTTTCATTATTTTTGCAGGTAGCATCCAGAGGAGAAAGTTGGAGCAGCAAGTTTGAGAAATTTTTGTGATTAAAGAATTCATAGTTGCTGGT
>VDFB02155654.1:0-28658 GCA_007258455.2 Sequoia sempervirens
ATTATTTTGTAAATATCCTAACAAATCAATATGATCATAATTTAATTCATGATGACCATAGATCTAAAGTTTATATTCTTCTATCATCTCCACACAATTTTGTAATAATATTCAACACAATTGCTACGAAAGATACAAATTCCAAGATCAAAACTATATTTTCCCAATGGTCATTTTCCAATATCTATTTTAATTTTCCAATCCATAATAGGGAGACTGATAATGCATGCATACTCTAATACTTCATAATATTCCACATGCTCAAATAAATTATGACTAGTTCTATGTAGTTTTACTATGCTACTAGATCCTTGTGTTCTACATCCCATTGTAAAATATAATGGGTTGAAGAGGAGAGCAGACACAAATTCTAGAACAGGTTGGCCATGTCATGGCCTTTCCCCCCTCAATATATTGTGGATATGTGTAGTTGTCCCATGACATGACAAATTGCACCCAAAGGAATCCACATGGCACACACAAGTTTGGAAGTGAAAAACATTTTTAAAACATTAAAAAATATGTTTTAATAGCATTAAAACCTGAAAACATCAATGACAACCCTAAAAGTGACCATTTATTAGTTTCTATTCCTCTATTTTATAATAAAAATTCATAAAAACAACCAATGTCACTTCGAATTTTCATTTCTGTATTTGTAAAGCTTGTCGGTTTTTTTAGGATCATATTGATTTCTTAGGGCACCAATATTCTTTTGTGGCAGCATTTAAATTATGATCATATCAATTTCTTAGGATCTTTAATTTTATTCCTTATTACATATTCCAACATCCATTTTCCCCATTTGGTCTATTTAAGGAATTTTCCTCATTTGGAAAGTGATCCTCTCTCTCTCTCTGCATCATATAAAGAAGGTAAAAAATGATCTCATATTTTCATAAGTTGTTAATAAAGATGTGTTCACTTTACTTGACGTGCACAAGTGCTATTATTATATCATTGCCCCTTTATTGACTATATTTGGCTATCACATTTGATTGGTCAAAGCCACTTTTTTCTTAGTCATATTTAGTTAACTCGTCTATTGATTGACGATTAAAATCTTCACTTCTTAGATTGAGTTAGCTCACCTCTTGATTGTAAGTGATTTGAGAGTTAAACTCATTACCTTTTGGACAAGTCATATATTTGATTTATGCATCTATATATCTGTGTAGAGTCCTATGTATTATATATTTATTCACATGCTCAATATTGGAATATAGTTGGTGTTTGTATTCTTCATAGTGGTTTTTGTGTAGTTTGTGTAACATGTTTTCAATCATTTAGATTCAAGCTTGTGCTTGGATTCTTATTGAATTTTGCAACACCCCATTCTTAAGAATCATGACTAGTGTAAACATGCTAGAGATTTCCAAATTTCCATATAAAAAAAAACCTTGCACATAAACTCTTTTTCTGCATGCCATAAAGAAAAACCAAAGCAATCATTTAAAAAATTGAGAGCATTTGTCCCATGCTTAAGCATTTAACTCTTGCATACAAATGAATAATGGATAATATTTAATAAATGGAAAATAACTCCAAGGTAAAATAATAATGATAGTCTTATAATATAGACAGTCATGAAAACAAAAATCTCATGGCAACATTGAAAAAGACTATCCCAAAGCCACAAATCAGTGCATGATAGTCAGCCATCAACAATCTCATTTCGAAAGTCAGAAATGATTAGATTAAGGATGAAAATACCAAACTATCAATAAGAGGACAATCAAGGTACCAATCATCTAAGTGACAATCCATATACAAAGTACAAGGCCTTATGACTGTCAAATGAATGAAAGTCGGACTAAGAAATGAGGACATAATTTAAAGATCAGTTATCCTTAAGACTAAAAGATAGTGATACCACCATATCCAAAGGCCAAGGATGACTGTGATGATGTCAATGAAGCTATAATACCACATAGGTCAAACACTAAGATCAACAAATGATTATAAGGCATAAGGAGTAGTCTTATAAAAGTACATAGGGATCAAAGACACAGTTTTGAAGAACAATCCTTTGATTGCATAGTTACCATGCTACAAATGAAAATCATCATTCACTAAATCCTAGGATAGTCCTTGCCACATTCAAATGCAAATGAGGATAGTGAGAACATGAATAAAGATAGTATTTTGATATAACCTTAAGAAATCCATACAAATCAATAAAAAATACACCATCATAAAATTAAATACAAATCAAGGGAATTATATTTTTGAGATCCTTAAATCTTGTTATAAGGTTAAGTTTTTTTAATTGATGTAGGTTGCCATTAATTTTTGAAATCTACTTTTTTTTATTGGGCTGACTATTGGTTTCAAACCCTTTCTTTTGACTATGTTTTTGTATGAGCGATCAATCGTTGTGTGCAGAAAATGTAGTAGGCTTGCAAGAAATTATTATGTGTAGCCAAGAGAGGTTTACTATAATAGATCAGATTTATAATGCTTTATGTGAGGCTTTTGAAGACCTTGTGTGGAGTCTCAAATATGGTGTTAAACTGATATGCAATTCTTGAGAAGTGAATGTGTATGATTGTGGATCCATGACACTTCTCCATAGTAGGCGGATGCCTAGAGTAGCATGGTGATCCCACATGCACTCAATAACGGTAGCTATCTTTCCCCCTTCTAGTTTTGGATGGTTTTTAGTAACTCTTTACCATAGTGTGTAAGTTGTTGTGCTTGGATGTGCTTTTAATTTGTTGATCTTGGTAAATGCATATTGGGTTAATACAATTTTATGTAATTTAGTTTTGATCATTTATTCTTATGTTAGTTAAGGATGATAATATTATCTCCTTCTTCTACAGCTAATTCTAGAAATTAAATTGTATGAACTCATGGTTTTTTGTGTGGATTAGTTTCCTTTAATAAGGTAAGATCTACCTACCTAGAAAAGCAATGTTGTATGTAAAAGTTTTCTAAAAAATTCTTTACTTCCTTATTTTTAAATGGCATACCATTATCTATAATCAAAGATGAAGGAAGATTCGACCATGGTATTATGTTATCTAAGATAAGATTAGATATAATGTCAACCATTGTGGAATGAAGATGCACCACCTAGACCCAATGCATGTATAAATGCAAATTAGAGTTTCTGCAAATTTCTTGCCTACACAACGTGAACATCACTCACACATGTTTCACTTTTCATATTGATCATGTCGTTATAACCATTCAATACACTTTCATATTGATCGTTCCATTATAACCATTTAATGCACTTTCATAGCTTAATGTAGCATTAAGTAAATTCACAACTCAAATATTTAATGTAATAAAGGAAATGGAAGTTGATTGCCTTTGCTTAGCCTAGAAACATACAAGTTACAATTTATGGAAATGACATCAATTCAATTTTTTGACTACAACATTGGTCAAATTATATGGTTTGTCTAATATTTTTTTGCAAAAGAATAATTTTTTTAATTATTTTCTAAGTTTTGATTTATACAGTACAAAAAGTTTGCTAAGGGGGAAAAAATATTAGTAAAATTGTAATTCTAAATCATTTTTTAATATAAGCAATTGAATATTATATATAGATATTTTTGTTTTTTCTGAAGAGAATTATAACATGATGAGTAAGCATGTATTAAAATAATAAACAATTTTTTACTAAGCTATCATGAGTAAGGGTACGTAGTAGTGGACCTTAATAAAAGCTACAATTTGTTTTATGAAAGAGTATCAAATAAAAAAGTGAATGTTCATAACTATTTAGAAAAACTATTAGTTCATTGGTTTAAGTATGTTATATATTGAAACCCATTAATTATATGACATATATTTATTATTATTTTAAATCAACACAAAGAAAACAACTTGTTCTTTTTTATTATCTAGGAAAATTAAGCAAATACATAATAAAAAATAAAATAATTAACTTAGATAATAGAGTTAGTATTTTATAATTGCAATAATAAACTATAAACAAAGTATGATGGGTAGAGGTACTTAGGTTATTAAAATGGGGTTTGATGGACCTATTTCCCACTATTTCATTGGGAAATGAGATCCACACAAAGAATTGACTTACAACCCTTAGGTGAGTCAACTCAATGAGTGAATCTTCAGATTTCCTTATGACAGAAGGACAGGGGTCAGGTTCACTAGACACTTTTGGTAGAAAGATTAAAAATAGCAAATTAACCCAATTATGCAAAATTAAACTTGAAACAACAATATTAAACTCAAATTAAGCAGAACTAGAAATTAATTTGTAGATCTGAGTAGGGCATAACTATGTTTACCAATAACCAAAAGTGAGTTTTCAAAGGCTGACTGGGACTAATTTTCCTAGGGGCAAATGGGTCCACTATCAGGTTTTTTCTTTAACTTTCGAGAGCCTCTAATGCAAATCTGAATCTTCAAATTTGTCCAAGTGGCAGTGTCGAAATGTTGGAAATAACTTTTGTAGGTGAGTTTTGATGAGATGGCAACAATTATGAAAACTTTTGAAACTTTGTCAACTTCTTCAAATTTGCTAGATTCAAGAGATCTTTAAGCTTTCTTTCACCTAGATCTAAAAACACCACATAAGAGGGAAATATTGTTTTTTTTTGGTGAATGGGGGTTTGCCTTGGTCAATCCCCGTTTTGGTAATCAAACCTTGAAATGAATAAAAGCATGAAAGAGAGAATAAATAATGAACAAAGCTATGTTACCACTCAACAAACCCTTAGATAAGTCCTTGAATGAAGGTCTGAAACTTGCATGAAATGGCTTCAATGGATGTGGATCTTGAACTTCGAATCTTGCTTGAAATAGTGCCTTGAATGCTTGATTAGATCATGAAACCTACATCACAATGTTAGCTTCAAAAATATGCATGATGCAAGAAGACTTTGACATGATGATTGGATTTTGATTGTTGCAACAAAACTATGATATTTTTGCTCTTGAATTCCTTTGATCATAAACTTTACCTCTCATGAAGTCACATAAAAATTCTAGGATTGATTATTGAAAAACATAGATGAAACATAGTGAAATATCCTTATATTTATAGGTACGTATCCTCAATTTCTTGAAATTCAAATATAAAAAACAGACATTGATTCACAGATTTGAAAACATTAAAATACCACCAAAAACATAATTTAAATTTAGGTCCTAAGGTCTAGGGAGGACCCATTTGACCATGGGCGAATGGGTCCCAGGTCTATAAACCTAGGACACACATTGCTCAATGTAAAGTGTTATGTTTAGACATTAATGAATTTTGGGGTTCCCTTTTAAAAAATGTAATTTTAAATAGGCTTGGAAAATGAATTAAAGGGCCAATTAAGGCATAATTAATCTCAATTAATTAAGGGATCCCTAAATAAGTGTGAAAGTGTAAAGGGGTACACTTTACAACACTAAAATAGAAACAATTAAGTCCAATTTAACTAGGAGGGCCCAAACAAGTGAGAAAATATAAAGGGACACATTTTTTTGTCACTACAAGAAATATGCGCAATAAATAGAGTACAATGTAATCATAGGTTGGAACCTTTGGTTAACAAGCTTTATAAATTTGAAAAAATATGGAATGATAGCATACACAAGTGTGCAAGTGACCTACATTCAAATGATGCATACTTGCACTTCTTTATCCTTCAAAAAATTGAAGTATTCCCTAATAATTTTCCTTGTTGGTAATTTTTCCTTAAATATAATTTCCTTATATGAATGAATGACACACTAAATGGCTTGAAATATTAATACACAATAACATATTTTATAAAAATTCACAAAGTAAGCTCATATAATGACTAATAAAAGGGCCTAGAATGTAATAATTTAACTTTAAAAAATTTAAATTTGAGGTTCATTCCAATGCAGCACAAGATTGATCTTGAGTACTATGGAGATAAACTTGGATCAAGAAATGATAATCTCTATGCATGGAGTGAATGTCTAGAGGTATGTACAAGTGGGCTGTAATAGATGGTGGCTAAATGATGAATGTACACAAATAAGCATAAATGGGGATAAATAAGAATGAATAAGGATTATACTATAAGTCAAATCTAGCATGCAAGTGTGTTTCTTATTCATTTATAAATATTTATTTTGAACACTCCACTATTGTGAGCACACAAGTAATTGTGAAATGGCATTCACATATAAATTTCACCATTATATTTTGACACCAATTTAAAGTGTGTGTGAATCTAACATTAGCACACACTTTAAAGTATATACAAATTCTCAATCAACATGAAAAGTACAAATATCTAAAAATGTATAGCCCAAACGGTAGTAGAGTTGGCTTGGGTAGTGGGTTTGCTCCCCATTGGTCTCAGGTTCAACTCTGCTCCTAGGTTTAAGAGGTGTGACCTCTTGCGGGTGGGGAATCTCACCCACAGGGGACTTGTCTCGCCCTAGCTTGCCTCAGGTACCCAAGGTAAGGGTTGTTGGGCCGCTGGGCTAGGTCACGGGGACACCCCTATATATATATATATCTAAAAATCTATAATAAGGGCATATGATCCATGTAAAGTAGTGGACCATTCTTTGATTCCATGTCTATTCTCCTTGGTACTAATAATCCATCAAAATATATTAAATAGAAAAGGATATTTCAATAAGTATCGTTTGGAGCAGATAGTTGAAATATACACAAGCTATAAATTAATTCAATTATTAGGAAATGTGAGAGGTAGAGAGAGATATCAAGGTTAAATGTTACATGTAGATAAACTGATATTGTAATCCTCCCTCAATATATGGCAATGTCATATGAGATGCTCGAAATGAACATTTAATAAGACTCCACATTACATGGTATTGATATAAAATAGTTTTAATATGATCGTGTAATTTGATAATTCAATATAATTAATGTTTTAAAGAAATATACCTATAATTAATGTAGGCATGTAATTAAATAATATCCATCTAGACATGGTGGCAATTCTCTATGCAACACAATGTCACTTTCTAAAATCTCAATCATTGAAGTGTTAGTAATAATATATACCCTACAAATTAGTTGCATACATATTATGCAAGGAATTGGAGGAAATAAAAAATGGTACATGAGAAAAAAAATGAAAAATAGTAAAGTAATCATGTAAAATGTAAACATATTATAGCATATTATAGATCACATATAACATGTATTTTAATTTACCATCATTGATTGGAGATAAGGCTTAAGATGTAATTCTACCCCAATATAGGGGTGTCACAAAGCAAAGATTTCCCTAAATTGTAGCTAAGATTAATGTAAGGATAGTAAATACATAATAAATATGGCATGTAAGCATGAATAATTAGAATATAACAATGAAACCATTGTACCCAAATTAGTAAAAAAGGATCGATGAATGTCATAAAAAATAATTGGTATACATAGTATACAATCATGTCATAGATCACAAGTATGGGATGATGAGAGAAATCATAGTAGAGGTAACATGCCTATTGACATAATAGGCGCAACAAAATGAGTATAAATTTATTAACATGATATCATAAGGAGATACACATAAGAACTAATTACGCCGAAGGCGTATCATATTTGAAAATGTCGGACCTGATTTTTACTACCAACGGTTAATAACTAAGTAGAAGCATTACAATATAGTTATATCAATCTGGCTTGTTCAAATTTTTTCGTCAATTTTTTAATCTTTCCCATTTTCCAATGTTTGAATATTGTACATTATAATCTGCTGAATATTGTACACTATAATCTGTCGCCACTGCTTTATTTTTTCGTTGTTTACAAGCACTATATTTTTATTTAAAGCAACACATACTCGTATCTTAGATTTTCTCAGAGCTTCATTAGATGAGAAACTTTGCCTCCATAAATACGATAGTAGTTTTTTTTGAGTTTTATCGGATGAGGAGCCATATTTTTATGCCTTGCCAGTTTTACTGCATATTTTACTATATTGGTGTGTACGCTTATGTATATAAGTCAGAATAATTCGATGGTTCTTACTACCCAACTCAACAACTATCTGTTTTTAATTTGGTGGCATTTGCTAGAATTATATTTTTATTTATTTCGTCTGAGTGTTTCTTGACAGCACACGCTATGTTAATTACTTTCATCTAACTTGGGTAAAGATATTATCTCTTACTTATCCGTATATCTTAGTTTTAACTCACAAACTCTCTAAAATTCACTCACTTCATACTTGCAATTGCTTGTGCTTCTCTCTTCCACTGACCAAGGAATTCGTTCACAACTGTATGTTGAAAAATGTTGAAATTTTTCCCTTTATGAATATAGCATTTTATTTAAAAAAATTGTTTCACTTGCCAATATATGATTCCTTGTATATTTTTGTGATATCTGTACATGTATTCATGTTCTGCAGATATTTTTCTTCTACAAAGCAACAAAAAAAACTATCTAAAAGCTCGCCAATTCTTCCATCAAATTCTTCCCTCTTTCAGTGAACAATGTATTCTTTTACACTTGAATTGTTTGCTTGTTTCTTTTTCCAACTTATTTTTCTTCTTCTTATTCACCCCTATTTACAGGTGCACACCAAAAGATTAGCGGAAAAATTTAACCATAGCACAATAGTAGAATAAAATAGCTTCCATCGCCCCATCAACAACATAGTCAAGCATGTCCTTGTTTTTCCATTGTACAGTTGACTACCAGAATGATCAATTTTGGAGACTTCATTTCATAACTATGAACTAAGAGGGTCCTTTGTAGATTTGAGCATGTTTCCACTTTCATGGGGAAAGAAGACTGCATTGTTGCTACTCTTCCTTAGGTTCTCTTCTATCGTATTATATTTTCCAACACAATATAGATAAGCCCTTGGAAAATATTATGATTCATTACTGGTTGAATTTTCTCTTCTCTATACCTCATTAAAGGCCTTTGAAATTTTCCTCCAATTGTAATCATTCTTTTCAAAAACCTTGATCAAGTGTTGCTTGTCTATTTCACTGTAGTTGGTATATGCAATTCTAAGGTCCCTATTGGTGTGGGTCTTGAATATTACTAATTTTTGTGAAGGATGATGATAAGATGATGCTGTGACAAACATCCACATGCTTTCCTTTAAACAAGAACAACAAGAAAAGGAATGGAATTATCAGATTCAAAGTCTTCTGTTGATTTGGTGTTGCTAAAATGGTTGTTGAGATGTTGGAGGAATTCCTCTACTGTGGCTCTCGTGAAAGGACAATTAACATTAGTATTATCTACATATCCTTTCCACCATCTAGGCTATTAATAAAAAGACTCGAGTACCCCTTCATAAAATTTCTCCATAAATATATTAGGTATGGCTAGAGATTAGATTATTTATGTATCCCCTTCCTCACTTTTTTTAAAACTCTCCTTTCTAAAGTTGAAAAAAGTTGATTTAAGACATTTATATCTAGTCAATCTTGAAGTTTCCTCATCCATTTCATTACTTTTGATGTTGGCTTCCTTATTATTTTAATCATTCACTAATTTTGCAATGAATATAATGCTTCCTTGTTATTTTAATCATTCACAAATTTTGCAATGAATATAATGCAACCATTATTTAATACTTGTATGGTATTAATGCTTTTGTACATTTTAATTCCGTACAAATTTTAGTTAATGCCATTCGCCAAGCTGGGCCTTTTTAATCTTTCACAAAAAAATGGAATGCAGTATTGTTATTGCATCGATTGGAATGCAATATTGTTATTGTAGCGATTGGAATACATGTGGAATTGCTCTGATAGACATGTATACAAAATGTGGAAGCATTGTCAAGGGACGTGAAATGTCTGATCAAATGACAAATGAAAAATTTTAATGGGTTAAGGAATTTTCAAGCAAATGCAACTGCCAGTTGTAAAGACAGACTTCGTAGCCTTTGCCAACAACCTCCTTGCCTATGCAAAAAAAAGGAGTTTTGAAAAATCATAAGATTATGGAGAACAATTTAGTTTTAAAGGCTTGATTGTTTTATTCTATTTGCATGCCGATGTGTTCTATGACTATTTTATCCGAGACTTTTTGACAAGCTTTTTTGCCTCTGATGTGTATTGTCAAAAGAATCTTATTTTTTGCTGCAAAGAGTTATTGAGAAACCTTAGTGGTCTTTTGATTTGAAAGATTGATATGAACTCTTAATAGGTTGTTGTATGCTTACACGATTATATGGCATTACAAAGGTTTTACCAACTTACCTTAGTTACTATACAAATATAAGCAAAAACATTACCACAAATTTGCCTAATTGACCTTCCACACATCTTCGGCGTACCCTTTGCACACTAAGGTGTGATTGCTAGTTTATAGTTAAACATAAAGAAGGAAAAAGATGTGCATTACAAGATTAGTGATAATAATATCATAAAATTTATGGAAATAATGAAAAATTGAATAACCCAAGTGGTAGGAATATAAAATATAAAGGAAGAAGAAAGCATATATGGAAAAACATGAACATAAGAAGTAATGCAGGTATAAATCATACTATAGAATGTGCTTGATCCAGATCTGAACAACTTCGTATCGAAAGGCTTGAAATGTGAAAGAGAATCCAACTTAGAAAAACTTATTTACGCCGAAGGCGTATCCAATTTGAAAGAGAGTAACCTTCTTTTTAAAATCAGCGGTTCACCTCTTTGGGGAGATGATTGAAATTTTTTCTGCCGTTTATCACTTTTCGCGATTTTCAATCATTTTTAAAGCAGTATGAGAAATACGTTAATCACTGTACGATTATCATTCGGTACTGACAGAATTTCATTGCACAGAATATGACGTTGAGGACTAGATAGAAGATATCAACGAACTTTAGCAGCAGAAAGTAGAGTCTTTATACGAAATTAATGACCTGGTATATGCTGTCATCTCCTGCCCTTGTCTCGAATATCTCGCTCTGCAGCTAACACAGCATGTTGCCTTCTACCATTTAATGTCCGCAACTTGCAAATGCCAGCGGTTGAAAAAATAATCCCGTCTACTTCATAAAGTCCTCGCTTCACGCCTGAATACGAAATTTTAACTGGCACTGCTAAATTGTTAAATCGATGGCCCAAGCTGATCAAAAAGGATGCAAGACGATTCAAATAATTTCAATCGTTTGATTTTCGAAGTTTTCAATCACCGGTGTTTTCCCCTGTTCACGTTACTTCATTCAACGTGTGTCGGTTATTTTGACAGCACGTGTGAGATATTTCAGGAAGAAAAAAACACTTCTAATATTCAGTTTTATTAATGAGTTTCTGACGACAATAAATGCACAGACAATACAACCAAAGAAAAATCACATCTGGACTACATTTCACTTGATCATATTTCGTTTTACAGTAATCATATGTCCGTGAGAACCAAATGACATTTCAAAATTTCGCTTTACAGATTGTATTCCTCCTCTTGAGAAAAGTCCCAAATCATATCTTGGAGGCTTAGATATTCCGCTAAGATTACTTACAGAGATTAGACAATCATAAGCTAAAACAATGAACAAAGAACCAAGAAATAACAGTATTACATTAAAAACTGATAATTTTCATTATGGTATCATGTATTTCCTCAATTATGTCGGTGCTTGGTCGTCTCAATGGATCAGAACATGCATAATATGGTGTTATCAAATGCGATCCTCTCTCGGTGAGAACCATATGACATTTCAAAAAAAAATTCTTTACAGATTGTATTCCTCCTCCTCTCGCAGAAGATATCTCAAATTGGCCCATTGCATCCTTTCTTTAAGATTTTCCCTTATTCCTTCGAACTTTGTCTTTGTGCGTGGAGATAACTAGGCAATTTTATACTAAAGAAACATAAAATAAAAGAAAAACTACAGACGATAATCCAAACTTAACTTTTCCCACCAAGTATCTGCAAAATAATTCACCAGAATAAATGGATTGATAACTCTATATACTGCCCATCTTGCAAACTAGAACTTACACCATTTAATTCTACTACTGCTATCCTCTGTGGTTCTACACGTTAGGCATATATGCAAAAGGTGGAAGCATTGATATGGCGGGTAAATTGTTTGACACAATACACTCATTGCAGGAAATGCGGTTCCTGAATCCTCTCTCCTCTTCCCCGTATCCTCCATATTCTATATGCATGCAGAAAGTGAACTTAGTCATGGCACATGGATAGTTTTGTTATTTAAATGCAGCTGCGGGAGTATAGACAAGGCACATGAGCTAATAAACAGACTATCACGTGGACTGTTTGCAAAAATGTGGAAGTATAATCAAGGCACGTGGAATATTAGAGTGCATTCCAATCAAGTTATTCTTATACTTTAATTTCACATCAATTAAACCTAGATAAATTTCAATCAAGTTTAATGAATTTCAGTGATTAACTATCAATCCTTCGTCCTCCTTTCTTAATCTCATAAATAGCCTATTTTAGAGCTTATGAGAGCATTACACCTCCAAATGGCGTATCCACTATGAACATGAACAAACTAAAATATGCAATCAACGGCTCATTGCTTTCCGGAGACGATCAAAGTGATCGTAGCCATTAATTTTTTACGCTGCTCTTTTATCTCTGTTGTATCTACACAACTTTGCATTCTGCCCCGGCTCTGACAGTGGCTATGGCCAGCACAGTTTGATGTGGTCGCGCCTCCTCAACTCTCTGCACTCGGTTTCGTGTTCTTCTTCATCTCTGAGCTCCCATTCATGCGTAGTAATGGCGGACTCTCCTCCTCGGACCAGGTGTTCCTTGTCTGCTGCTAATGATTTACCTCTTGTTCTCTCCAGGCGGAATTCTTAGGAAGGCCTCTCTCGAGTGGATTCCAAGCTTCACAATAGTCAGTTGTGAATGATTTGGCTCGCTCCTTGTCTTCATCCTCTTCAGCTGCGAATGTTCTGTCTCCAGCTCACTCCGTGCCTTCATCAAATCTTGAGAACACTGCGAATGTTCTGTCTCCAGCCGCCAATGTTCTATATCCAGCTCCCTTCGTGCCTTCATCTCAGCGGCTCCCCCCTGCCCAACGCCAAAATGGGACATTTGGAATAGTATGGACATCCATCGAAGCATAGAGGATAGAGGAAGCAACTGCCCTGGTAGACATGCGTGCAAAAAATGGAAGCATTAACAAGGCACGCGAACTGTTTGACAGAATACCTGAAATAGATGTCATCTCATGGACTGCAATGATTGCAGGATATGTGCAAAATGGATTTGTTGAAAAGGCTTTAGAAACTTTCAATCATATGCAATTGGCAGGTGTAAAGCCAAATTCCACAACCTTCGCCAGTTTCCTCCCTGCCTGTGCCAAAATGGGAGCTTTGGAACAAGGAATTTGGATTTTCCAGTGTGGAATTTGAGGTTATAGGTTTAAAGAAAAAGTTTGAATTTCGTGAACTGAAATGATTGCACGATATCTACAAACATGGATTTGTTGAGAAGGATTTAAAAATTTCCAAGCAAATGAATTTGTCAGGTTTAAAGCCAAGCTAGGAATTTAGAGTGAAATACAACAGATTTTGTAAGTGTAATTGATGTGAATCACTTTCGTGTTTGAGATCAATTAACCTCTTTTTCATATTTAAAAAATACCTGACCTCTTTTTTTACAATAAATAAAGATTTGAATAGATTTGTAATACAAGCCAACAAAGGCAATTTTATACATTGCAAATAGTTAAAAAAAAATCAATCTTTTTCCTAATTGACCTTCCACCCCTCTTTGACGTACCCTCTACCCATGCTAAAATGGGAGCTATGGAACAATATAGACATCCATAGAAGCATAAAGGATAGAGGAATTTTGTCAATCATTGTAAATTGCTCAAATTGAAATAGTTTTAAAACCTTTTTAAATTTGATATTTTTATAAATAATAATTTAAAATTTATTCATTGACTACTTAGTGTCTCTTTATCTTGTAGTAAATCTTATTTGTTTTTGAATTAGAAAGATTGCCAACTATCCAATTAAGTTTCTTTTAAAAATATTAATTTTTTAACTATTTTTAGTTTGGTATAGGTCAAAGGTTCCAGTTGTGGGATAGATTACGAAATAGGCTCCAGAAGGACAATTCTTAGAAGGTTGGGTCGACAAGGGATCAAGTTTTCAGCTTGTTGATGCCAACGTTGGATTCATTAAAGTGTTCTATATCAAGGAATGGTGTAGTATATTACATAATTTCTTACATAAACATATATTTGCGGGCGTTAACTTCTAACCCTTGCAATCCCCATTGATCCTTTTTTTTTTAATTTGGAAAATTTCCCATTCATGGTGTTTTTGGCCTAAATGCCACAACTATAGACCATTTATTTTGTCAAAATGACACAAGACTTGTGCCTAACATGAATTGTTTAGGTACACTGTACCTACAATTTATATAGTATATTACTTAGTTTTACACATTTTCTTGGCAGTAAATTATGAAATCCCTTTTGAGTTACTACTTAAACTCATCCTATTGGAAAAGTCATAGATCTTACTTAATCAAGCAAAATAAGCCTTCTTATAGTATAATTTTTCCTTAGATGCCCTTAGACTAATGTTGCAACTATTCAAAACATAAGATGGCCTTTTCGATTCATGTAATTATTAAGAAGGAAAATTTATTAAGATGTGAAGAGTCAAGCCTATTTATTTGGGAATTATCATTTGATAGTAATTTTTAGATATGCAATATAGAAGGCTTTTGTATAAAGATCTAGCCATTCATCATACCTCTTATGTAATGTTAGCAAGGTGACGAATATTAAGGACGAATTCTAGTAGTAGTGCACTAGTTATTGAATAAAGAACAAATGACCCTTAATATTAAAATTAATTTAGAATGAGATTATATGGTATTAAACTACTAATAATGCAAGACTAAAAAGGTCTTGTTTTCTCGTTTATTTGAATTTTGATCCATGCAATTATGTGGGAAGAAATTTTAATGAAAGATAATGGATCCTAATAATCTTCCCAATTAAAAGGTTTTGTTTCGGTTGTGTTTTAAACCTTGTGTAAGTGTATGCATAACTACTAAATGATCTACCATTAGATCTCATGTATGCCACACCTTTTCAGCATACCCATTGCACACCAAGGTGCAATTGCATTGGTCAGCCATTGCATCCTTATCGTGGTTGTGCTGCTACTAATTCTTCATGCTGCCATTGAACATCGTTGTGGTCAGATGTCAACATATTAGATTTAAGTGCATATGGGTAAACCTTAAGACTGACATGAAGTGGCTCTTCTGTTGGCTATGGTCTTCGGTTGGGTTTCTTCTCCTCTCCTTTGGCGCCTCTTGTTTCCCCCAATCCATTGATTTCAACACAAATGTATTTATATAATATATAAATCATATAGTTTTAATTATATAATATTATAGTATTTATAATATATAATATAATATACAATATATAAATAATGTATATTTTTATATATAAATATAAATGTATTATATATATATAATTGGTAATTGTTCTTATCAATATTATTGCAATGCATATTGCTTAACTAGTAGATTAATGTTTGATATTGAGGGGAGTCGAGAGGAAGGAAATGTGGAGACTGTAAGAACCTAATTTTTTGGTTAGTACTAAGAAGGCTCTCATGTGGAAGCTTTATGAAAGCCAATGAACTATCATAACATGGAGTTGTTGCATCTCTTCTTCCATACTATTCAAATCAAATTGTAACTTCTATATTGAAGATCAAATTTCTCGATCCTCCATTTAAAAAAATAGTGGATGACTTGGTGTATTCATATTAGTTGTGTATTCATAGTGTAACAGAAAAACCTCCCCTTAAGTTTAATCTTTGGCTAATTTAATATTTATATATAAGTATAAATTAACTTACATTAATAGTTAAAAGATTTGTGGGAATTTGCATTTCTAGAGTAGATCTTAATCTAAGAAAGTCAATGTAAAGTAGATAAGGTATACTTAGCTCTAGCTTCGATAATGAATAGTTGATGAAGATTTTAAAATTTGCCTATATTGAATTTGAGAACATGAACTCTTTATCAATGCATTACTTTTGATTTTGTGTTATACATGTACTCTATCCTAGGTCAAGTCTGTACTTCTAGGTCATTTCTACATTTATAAATTCATTATTCATTGTGTGGATCTAATCTTGTTAATTTTACACTCTTGCACTTTGAATCATTTAATTCATCGCTATTTGCCTTACTATCTAGATTGACAATATTTATGAATAACTTTATTGGGTTGTTGAGATCATTGAGGGAAATATTTTCTTGGATCCAATCCCCAAAAATAGGTTTTGCAATCAAGAAAAGGATCACCTAACAACACACAATTCCTTCCCAAATTGCTTTTTGTGCACTTCTCTCAAATCTATGGAATGCAAAGACTACATAAAAAGACTGGCGAGTTCTAATGGCATGCTCAAGTTCTTCACTCAACTCTATAAACAAATCTATTTTCTTGACTGCCATACATCTTTTTCCAACAAATGAATTGGTATTACTACACAACAAACATATGTTGTTGTCTTTGGCAATAGTTGTTGCCCTTTCCATTGTAGAGCAACTTAGGGGGTCGACATAATCAAATCTAGATGAAGAGCAAATTCAAGCTTAGATTTTGTTATCTATTGGCCAAGATGTCATGTTATGTTCAAATTTATGGGTCAAAACATGGCTTGTGAATGGTGCACTTGGTCAAGTAAAAGCAATTGTATACAATGAAGATGAGAAACCACCTCAACTACCCTTGTTTGTTGTTGTCATTTCAAACATTACAGTGGACCAACTTGGGACCATAACAATCCAAATGATGTCCCAATAACTTCACTAAGCCTTTGGCTTCACAATCAAATTCCACTTAAATTAGCATTGGCATTGACAATACACAAGTCACAAGGACTAACACTTCCATGGGCCACAGTCGACATTGACAACATTAACCAACAAGGGCTAACATTCATAGCTATTTCACAAGTTCTTGACCTACAATTTCTTCGGGTACACCCCTACTTCACATTCCAAAGATATGCATGCATACAAAAAAACCCATATGTCACTCATTGGAAAAACGAAGAGACTCATTTGCAAGTAATGTAAAATTCCTACTCTTTAGACACCTAAAGTACAATTCAACTACTACAAGTATCTGGCTTTCTTATTTAATTCACTACCAATCTAATAATTTGTATTGAATTTCAAATTCAACATTCTTTTTTATATTAGTTGTTATTCAAATACTAAATAGATCTACTCTTTATTATAGATACTTTGAAGTTCAAAGTTTTTGTGTGACAAAATGCAACAAAATATCAAATATGTCTATACCATTGTGACCAATTGCATACATTCTTATAATTGCAATTAAATATTCCATGAAAACAATGGACTTTCAAAATTGTATATGTATCCTAATTTTTTACACTTTTATATCAAATCAAGTCAAGTTCCCTTTCATTTGCATACTATTTCCAATATTCATTCATGTCAACAAAATTCAAAAGAAAAGCTTCTCTTTTATAATTCAAGTCCCAAAGATATGCATGTGAGCAACAAAGCCCATATGTTCCTATTGTCTAATACCTACACACTACTCTACCAATTGCATACATTCTTATAATTTGAAGTTCCCTTTCATTTGTATACAATTTCCATTTTAGTTTTTTCATTTCACATCTTACTTTCATAAGTTATATACACAAATTCAAATACAACCATTCAATTATTCTACATACACCATTGCACACCTAAAGTGCAATAGTTTGGAGCTGCACACCTACAGTCAAACCTGTCACTTCCTTCTGGTACTTGATTTTTTTTGTACACTCATTGAACAAAGCCCGAGTGATTTTCAGATCAACAGTGTAGACATTAGGATAGGGGATGCAAGACTTCAATTTTGCTTCTTTTTCATTTACTGTTGCATAGCACCATCAAGGGAGAGAGAGGTAATGATTGCAAGATATGTAAAAAATGGATTTGTTGAAAATGCTTTAGAAACTTTTAAGCAAATGTAATTGGTAGGTGTATAGCCAAATTCCACAACATTCACCTATATCCTCCTTGCTTGTGCCAAAATGGGAGCTTTGGAATAGGGCATGGACAACCATCAAAGCTTCATGGAAGGGGAATTTTTATCAGATTTTATAGTTGGAAATTCTCTAGTAGACATATATGCAAAATGTGGAGGCATAGAAAAGACATGTAAACTGCATAATGCCTTAAAGAGAGGTTATCTCTACATCCATTTTTTTATCTTTTAGATTTTCCAAAGGTTTAGGACTACGAGTAATGTTGTAGAGAATATTGTGAGCAAAAACAATCATCTTACTACAATAGTTATCAATGTTATGGATTTTCCAAGGAGGCCTTCAAGACTATCTCCAAGGCATTTTAGTGCTTAAGTGATGAAGAAATACGCCAAAAATATGATGTGCCTAGGCCTATGAGGACTTTGAAATTGCACACCAAAAGCAACATTTTTCCCGAAGATGCATAACTCATTAGGGTTTTTATAACAAAGGGTTTGATCTCGATGATTTCCAACAATTCTTTTTTCCCCCTGATACCACGAAATGGTCAAACCTTGAGTTTTAGGTTCTCAGGAACTATAAGGGGCTTCTTATCAGATATTGTCAAGAGGAATTACAGAGGCACCAATGGACGTGACGAAAGGAAACCCCGTTGTATGATAAGCTATGGCAGTTCGAAAGAGTTAGACGAATCTTTGGTATAACAACAATTTCAAAAAAAAAATTCACTTAATTTAGATTGTTAAATTTTACAAGTTGTTAGTGTTGGTAGTTTCTGGAATATGACATTTTTTAACTATACATGTATTATTTTTTCCATTGTAGAATGTTTATGCTTTATCTTGATTATTTATCTATATCATGTTTAGATGAATGATTGGAAGGGAAATATGATCCTATTATGTATGGATATTAGATGGCCATTTTGGCTACATGAGTAGCAGAGTACCTGTCTATCTCCACTTTGAAGTTGGGTCTACCAAGGTTGACAAGGAGAATGATTGGAAATGAGATTTGTAGTAATCAGTGGATGTTGGATGCTAATATCTAGTGAACATTTATAACTAAATGATAGACAAATACATGACTTACAACAAAAGGTTATTAGTTTGTGAAAAACATGTATGTTGAAAGCTTTAATTCTATAGGTTTTTGTTCAAGACGTCAAATGAATTCTTTTCAAGTGGATTTTCCTTTGTTGCCGCTAACATTGGTTCCTCTTCATGGATGGTCTTCTTCATGAGAGGCAATCTGAGAGTTACTAAAAATATTTCTTTCAACCAGGCACATTATTTGGTTATGAATGTTTGTTGCATTAGGATTGTGGCATCTTGATTCCTTGGTAATGATGTAATTTCATTATTGATGTTTCAAATTTCATATTAAAAGCTCTATCTCTCTTGATCTATATGTTCTAAAATCCTAATTTTTAAATTCTTTGAGATGGGTTTTCCATCTGGAAAGTTTTTCAATAATCCTCAATTGAGGAAGACTTAATAAAACATCTCAATATCAACAACATCTCCCTTTGCTATTTTTTTCCCCTTTTCCCTTTCTTTATCTACTATTGCAATCATTTTTTCTCTTTATAGTTTTAAGACCAACTAAAAGGCCATACCACTACAAGTGGTTGAGGAACCTGGGATATACCTTTTCAATTTTCTAATGATATCAAAATACATGAACTTATTATCAGTAATGCATGGGTTATCATAGAAAGCTTTGGTCACTCTAAGGTTTATGTGCTTGGTTGCCAATGAATTTCAATTAACCATTGACTTGTTTATCAACGTGCTAGGAACAAGGATTCTGGGAGGTGTTAAAGCATCCCATTGTGCAAGATTG
Organism: Sequoia sempervirens; assembly: GCA_007258455.2. Taxonomy (NCBI): domain Eukaryota; kingdom Viridiplantae; phylum Streptophyta; class Pinopsida; order Cupressales; family Cupressaceae; genus Sequoia; species Sequoia sempervirens. The sequence goes on from VDFB02155654.1 coordinate 19,783, forward strand.
CTTGGGTGTTTTTGAGAAGTAGTAGTTTCTTGAGAATAACATCTAATGATGTGCATAAAATTTCATCTTCCACAACCAAAGATTATACTATGGAGTTGTCGACTGATGAGGAAGAGGTAGAAACTCCCATGGAATGCTCTACTAGAGCAAATCAACCCACTAATTATACTTTTGATTATCCAACATCTGCTAGCTCCACATTAATTAACAAGGTAGAGGATTCATTGCAAACAGTATCAGATATTGGCAAGCATTTGACTATTTCAAATTCTTTGTCCTAGAAAAATTCTCCTTGGGTGGCCAGATCTGTGAAAAATTAGGCTCCTCCATCTTTTGATCCCTTAAACAATTTTTCTCTCTTGTTGCCCTATTTCAAAGCTCTCATTTTTGCATAGGCAAGGAGAATAGTAGCAAAGTTTGTGGATTTTGGATTTGACAGAATACTTTTGTTGTACCCCTCAAACATCCATTGAAATTCCAACCAATATCATCCTCATTTAAAGCAATATTTAGTGGAAACTGCACTGTTGGTAATAGTAACAAATAACTTTCTCATTTAAAAGTAATATTTGTAAAATTTAATCAAAAGTGCAACATGTGTATTCTATTCTCTTTTTAAGAAGAAAAAATAAGTTGATATCTCTTTTCCCCAGATAACATGCAATTCAATAATAAACCCATAAATAGATGAAAGATTGTTTGACAAAACAATATTGAATGGGGTGGCCCCTGTGCCAAGTCAATTTAAGTCTCACAATTTTTTTTTAACCAATTATCAAGTAATCTACCCATAACAGTCACGTTTTTGGAGTCCAAGATGGATAAGAAAAATGCACAAATATATGCAAAATAAAACCAAAATGTTACCTAATTGACTTTCCACAGGCCTCTTCGACTTACCCATTGTATATGAATAAATAAAATACTTATTTTATGATATAATACTTATTATATAATTATATTAATATTGTTTAGTCTTATTAAATATTATACAATATAAATGATACTTATTGATACAATATAATACAATATTATACTTGTAGATACAATATAATTCTTATTGATACTAAATATTATTTAAGTCTTATTAAATATAATATAATAATTTATACCTTGAATAAGTTTGAATTATTATATAGTTATATTATATTTAAATCAATCTATAATCATTTAAGTTCTACTTAATTTATTACATAATAATTTATAGATTGATTTTATAGTATTTTGTAATTATACAAAGAATCTTTATTTTAATTAAATACAAATTTGTAAATAATTATAGATATCATATTAACTATTCAAGGGTGATATTTGTATATTCATAATAATTTTTATTTGGTTGTTTTTCAAAATAATGGTTTACCAGATTTATATAGTGAAAGTTAATTTCACATGAACAATTATCTTGATAAATACAACCAAATAGAAAATATTACGAAAATATATTTGCTATTTTATGTCTAGTGAGATTAACCACACTTATATTTATCTGATTGACTATTGTGCACTTGTATATCTAAAGGCATTCAATTGCATATTTTCATCTTTGAATACAAAGAAAATATTGAGCATATTTGAAGGCGCATAGGTTGGGTCCTTGTACCTAAAATGAATCTAGACCTTTAAAACCATTTTTAAAGTCTAATTATCTTGCAAACATAACATGAACTTGTTGGTAATGGAGCCTAATTATATTAGAGGTTTTATTTCACTCATGTTTGAATCCTTGTAAATGGATGCATAGTTTATTTAAAGCTACCACTAATCCATTAAAACCATTTTTCCATAAATAAAATTGTTTGCTAAATGACCTACCAATTCACCTCATATACTACGTACAAATATATACAAAAAAAAATTCCAAAAATTTACCTAATTGACCTTCCACACCTCTTCGACGTACCCATTGCACACCAAGATGCAATTGCTAGTTTTACTCCTTTGTCCAACTTTTTAAAAGAGTTTTATGATCCAAAACTATATACTTAGGACAAGAGAGGAGAGACACCCCTTTGAAAACCTAACTAAATGCACAACACCATCATAGAAGAACTAAAAGGAAAAGATGAAACAATCTTAATGAGAAACTTTAGAACCCGAAGGTAAAGCAAAACTTTTTACCACCCCTCTTACTAAATTTGTTGTTAAACAAACTTTCAAAATTTAATTACGATCACCAACATTTGAACAATTTTTTTTTTTTATAGTATAAGAGTGAAACTTTTACGAGGCTTTGTAAAATTGAACGGTATAACTGGCTAAATAGTACAAGAAAACTCCCGTAGAGCATGGAATGCCATTTTAGAGATTTCAATATGGAAGTTTGTGTTTGAATAGGAAGAGTTGATACTGTCGGTGTGTTGTGGTCAAGACACGACGTGATAAAGAGTTAGTAAACAAATACATCGACTATAATCCAGCGGCTACATAGGTGTTTATACAAGAGGTCCGCCCTTGACGTATTCAGTAAAGGCCAATGCGAGCAGGCCAAGCATAGCAAAGCGCCCATTCAACATCTCTGCTGAGGATGAAAATATTGGCTGCGACCTGCTCTCCGTCGAGATTCCCTTCGACAGGGGCACCAACGTCCCCACTGACAATACTACTGCGCTTAACACAAACCACGACACTCCTCCACTATTCAGCTGCGACCACAAATCTCTTCCGCTCGCCGCCTCCACTGCAATGGCCGACACGAACCCCAACATGGCCGCCCTTCCATTCACGATCTCCGGCACAGGCCCTGAGAACGCAAACAGCTCACCAAACTTCGTGTTAATCTGGATGACACATCGCACAGGTCAGATAAATTGTCCACCAATAGAAATACAATCAGAAAATATGAGTTGCGCATTTAAAGTGTTCCTTGCCTTGGTGTTTTTAAAAGGACTAGAAACGCCTTCTGTAGAGGACGTCTCCTCCTCCTTTGGACCCTGATCCACGTCACAAATTATAACACATAAGGCAAAGCTACGGTGAAAAAACTATACTCTAATTGTAAAGACGAACATTAAAATTCCAAACCTTTGCCATGCACTTGACTTGGAGGTTACTGTGTGGCAACCTATTGATATGATCCACACTATTCCTTTGCACTGCCCCATAGTTAAGGCCTGTGGGCGCTTTCATCATCATTGAAGCCACGGCCGCCATTGATGAGTGCTGAGAAAAATTGGATTCTGTTGTTGTATCTCTTCGACTTGCTTCTGAAAAGATTGATAATTAATATGTTTCTTCGGGCGTTGTTGTTGGCTTTATAGCTTGGAGAGCTCGAATTTTGGGGTGAAAATATGACGACGTGGCTGGTAAATTGCCCGCACATGTGTTGAAGTGAAGCTTCTACATACCTAGTACTCTCCCAATGTGAAGTTTGTACAGATTGCTCGCCTCCTCAACGTGGACACTGCTCACAAAGATATTATTTTGAAACGTACAGCGTGAAACGGGTTCTGGAGTTTCACAAAGATATTTTAGTAATTTGAACTGTTACCGATAAGTAGGAGGTATTTTTCCACAGCGTGTCAAATTATGATATTGCTATCGGATTCAACCGTGTAGTTTCGAGTCAAACTCATTGACCCATGTTTCATGAGTAGTGGTTCAACAAGAACCCATCTCTCATAATATCGAATGGTCCACTTAGCACTCATTGCATCTAGGTGATGCTCACAGAGGTGAAGCACTGGTCCGTCCCGGGAGGTCACCCATCCCATACTGCTCCAGCTCAAGCGCGCTTAACCAGGGAGTTTTCTCCAAGGTTAAGCCCGCTTGAGTTGTTACCCCATTTGCAAAACCTTCAGCAAGTGTTGTGCCTTATGAACCATTCATAATAGAGCCCCTTTAGCTCATCAATTGATAAGTAGGAGGTATTTTTCCCGCAGTGTCAAATTATGATATTGCTATCGATTCAACTGTAGTTTCGAAGTCAAACTCATTGACCCATGTTTCATGAGTAGTGGTTCAACAAGAACCCATCTCTCATAATATCGAATGGTCCACTTAGCACTCATTGCATCTAGGTGATGCTCACGAGGTGAAGCACCATTCAGGTCACCCATCCCAAGATTGCCCACTGCCGCTTAACCGTGGAGTTTCTCAAGGTATGTCACCCATTTCCACGTAGGATAATTAAAAGTGAGAAGTTAAGGTGCAATAAACAAAATTAAATCAAGGATAGAACATTTTCTAACAGATAACCATGCTCTTGATTGAAAATAATTTTTAACATCAAATTTACAATTGATTGTACTTTCTTACCAAATATAAATGATTGGCCGGGAGACACATTTTTACAATATTTTATTTTCTATATATGTTTTAAATATTAAATCGAGCTACTTGCAATCTCTTTTCGGTTTTAAATCGAGCTACTTGCAATATTTTTAGAAGACTGGCGATTTTCTGGTAGAGATGGCCGCCTCACAGGGGTTCGAACCCTTAAGAGTGTCGGGGCCTACCCAGTCGGTGACCTTTGGCCGCCATTTTCTATGCTCATGCCTATTCCAAACGGGAATATTTGCACAGGTAGACATACCAATGTCTTGTTTGTGAGAAGACAATGACATTTTTTATTTAGCTTTAACATGTTAGTTGTGCTCAAGCGCAAAAAATGGTGCTACAACAATGGACAAAAAATGTTGTCATGACTACGAGGACAGATGGAAGTGGAAACTTGTGCTGGACTACAATGGTACCAAATATGTAGGTTGGTTTTGCCACAAAACTTAAAAGTTTAATTTACTCGTGGCTCTGTGGTTAATTGAAATTCAATCAACACAAAAGAATCTGTATTGAAAAATATATAGGGAAAGAAAGAATATGACATACCTGTAAGAAAGATGAACACAGAAAACTTCGGGCCAGATACAAGAAAAACTTTGCTTCAAAGCAATTGATCTAATTTCAAAGCCGCTCAATTTTGCATAGATCAACCATGATAATATCTTCTTGCAGATAATATCTCATCGCAAGTGCTAAGTACCAGTTGAGCAGTTATTAGCATTCACGTTCAGTCATCAGAGAAGGATAAGATTCATGCATTTGCAAGTTAATTGTCACCTCATTTCCGTACAGTGACATACTAATTTATGTGCGTGGTCAGGATGAAGGGAACCTCTGCAACCGACGACTCCAATGGTCAGGATTGCATGCCCCCTCTGCAATTTGAGATCCTCGATAGACAAAAGAATGCTGGAAAACCTTAACAATGGAACATATCAAAGCGTCAGGCCTCAAAATATATATATTTTTTTCTGTCTTGCCCTCAAATGCCCGATCCTCTCCAGTACTTCCGTCGCTGTCTTGTCGTGGAAAGATAGATTCCGCAAAAGTTTCTGACACCGGCAAATGTGAAAAACTGGAAGGAAAAGGAACGGTCAAGATCTGAACGATGGTCGGACATGCCTTGTCCGAGAATCTACACAGTTGATGGAGAAAATCAGCTCTGCAAAGTTCATAGAGGGGATGCCTGCAGCGTAAAAACAACATATCATGTGATGCCACATTATCACACCAATAAAACATGACTTAGTGCATAATTATCGGTCTCACTTTTTTTGGACCTTTTGGAACACCTCAACAAAAAGCATGCTAATGTGCCATCATATTTGATGATGTGGCCCTAGAACCTTAGTTATAATTAGGGGACTTGCCAAGTAAGCCATTGTAAGAAATTGGGAGTGATTTGAAATTTCCATGTAGGATTTTTAGAAGAGCAAAGTTAGGGTGCTCAACTACAATGTTTCAGTGAAACAAGCTTTTTTTAGTTTCACAAAGACGTTTTAGTAATTTGAATGTTTTTGGCAAACTTTTGTGCAAAAAAATTGATTAATATACATGTCTTTTCATTGTAACCATTCAATTCACCTTTTCACTTACTTTTTTAATCATATGATTTTCTTAATAAATACGATATGTACTACATTTTATTCATTAAAAAGAAAGACTATTTTTGTAAAAAAAAAAGCTAGTAGAAAGATATTTTTTTAAAAGAATTAGGAGGACGAAATTCAAAAAAAAAATCCAAATAAAAGGGAGAGTTCAACCGATAGTAATTATGAATGAATAATTCAATAATTTATTATAATTTAATAAGTTATTGTTAGGGTAAATAGGATATTTACCACGCTTAATTTTACTTAGGCATATTAGTGCATTTAATTAATCGGGTGGTTTTTTCCCATGTTGGGTAGTTTTCTCACTTATCACACACTTTCATGCCTTTATAAGGCACTATTATATAGTATGTAAATTATCTCAAATTCATTCACTTGTTTTGGTGAAATAGCTTTTGCTTCTCTCAGATTTGTGAAGACTTTTCGTTGAAGATGGTGCTACTGCTCCTAGGAGGTGGTTGACACCAACATGGTATCAGAGCCAACCATTCTGCTCTCCTTCATGAGAGTTTTCATTTGAGTGTTTGGGATCATTTATTTGCTTGGCATTTGAAATTTTTCAAATTTTAAAATTGCCTTATTTACTTTATTTTTGATTATTTCATTTTCTTGTTGTTGGCGAATATCTAGGAGTGATTGAGGCACATTTCAGTTCATTATTGGTATCGATTTCGTTATTTCCTAGCCACAAATTAGTCTTGAAGGCCTGCAATTTCAAATGAGCCACTTATAATTGCAACATTTAATTTGTTTATTGATTCCTGGCATGATTTTTTTTGGAGGTTGATAAAATCTTGAGGCATTTTAAGCCTTCACTTGCATCCTCCATACCTACATTGGCACTGATCAAATCATAAGAAGCATTTTTTTGATGGCTACGAATTACTTGTTGGGGCTGTGAATTCAAGCATAGAAGCACATTTTTCTACTCGTTGGAGGATGTGAATATCTTTTTGTGATGCATGTGCTTTGAGGCTCAAATTTGAGCAATGAAGGTGTGTTTTCTTTAGTTGAAGGCGTTGAAACTTAACATTCTATTTGATGATTGGAGGTGCATTCTCCTGTGGGTTGCTTTCTTATTGAAAGGATTCTATTCAGTTCCAAGGATTTGGCTCCATGATTTGGTGTTGTTTGGAATTTTTTCAAACTTCGTAAAGTTTTCCCTAAATATTTAGGGTTCAAGTTGTTGTGTGACTGAAGTGAAGCGGGCCCAAGTTTCTTGAAGATGTTGCTAAAGATATTATCCCACATTGGTGAGATATCTGTGAAAACCAGTCCTTTTATAGCCTGATGCTCTCTTTGTTGGATGAGTTAAGGTTCATAGTGGTTATCGGTGGAGTTTTCTTGGTGTCGACATGGAGATCAGGCAAATGGGTCTCACCAACTCTTGCACCAAATTAGGTTTGATTCTTTTTTGGAAGTTTTTTATACTTTTGAAAGCACTATCTTTAATTTTTTTTGAATAATTCAATTATAATGGTTTCTTTGGAGAAAGGGAAATTTAGGCAATGGAGTGATGGTGTTCTCACCCATCTTAGTGAGGAGAATCTATTGCCATATTTTTATAATGAAGTTCCTATTCCAGAGACACGTAGTAGGCATTCGATTTGGAAAGGATTTAGGGCTAGAGTCTATGGAGTTATATTTGAGCATATAAATGATGAGGACCTTTTGGATTCACTTTGTCATTTTGATAGCCCTTATGCTCTTTGGACTTACCTTCAAGAATCATATGTAGATCTTGATACTCTGCCATCTCTCAATGACCCTCCTTCTAATACCAGTTTCCAATGGTACCTTGTTTGTCACCTTCTATTGTGATTAGGAATGTTCTTGATTGGTTCGTGGCATCATCATCCAAGGTCTTGGCAACACATGAACAAATTTTAGAGACATCATCATACATCTGCATGCTTCTTTCTTTCAATTCCTATCCAAAATGGGAAGCATTCCTGCATTTTTGCTTGGTTTTGTTTCTTTCAAAAGGGAGACAAGTTGTTTGTCGATATTGGATCATGTTTTTTCTTTAGGCACTTACCATTTTTGCAGGCGATTAAACATTGTGGGGGGGCTACATAGTCTCTCTCTTTCCCTGTTATGGGGGGTATTATTGATTGTATATAGCCGATGTGTCCTTTGGGGTGTGATTTATTCCTCCATCCATGCATCATTTTTGTTTTATTTTCTCTCTTTTGGAGAGGTTTTTTTTCCCATAGGTTTTTTCTCCTTTTCTCCACTAGTGAGAGATATTTTTTTTGCATTTTAAATAGGTACTTAATATGGTTTTGTAGTCGGGACCCATATTGCATCTTCATTTTTCATAATAATCTTCATAAGTTGCACTTAAGGGGGGTGTTAGGGTAAATAGGATATTTACCATGCTTAAGTTTACTTAAGCATATTAGTGCATTTAATTAATCAGGCGGTTTTTTCCCATGTTGGGTACTTTTCTCACCCATCACACATTTCCATGCCTTTATAAGGCACTATGTACAATATGTAAATTATCTCAAGTTCATTCACTTGTTTTGGTGAAATTGCTTTTTCTTCTCTCGTATTTGTGAAGGCCTTTTGTTGCAGATGGTGCTCCTTCTCCTGGGAGGTGGTTGACACCAAGAGTTATCATAATTAAATAATTCAATCATATATAAAGGATTGTAAATTGATGGCCTATGGCTTACAATTTATCTTCTTGACTATAAAATAATCAAATTTTAAAATACCCTTATATATTCTATAATATAGGGAAAAAATAAAACTATATCAATTCAATTGTTTGTTATTAACAATGATCACATAAGAATTGTTCCTGTGGATATTTTGTTATTGTAATCATGAAAATAGCATACACATGCTCTCTTCCTTTATGTTTTGGATTAGTTTTGATTAGTTTTAAAAATGTAATAACTAGTTTATAAGTGGTATAATTATCGATGAATTTGGTTCCTGACATTATATATCTTAGTTATTTCTATCAATGTT
>VDFB02155656.1:0-28350 GCA_007258455.2 Sequoia sempervirens
CGATTTTTTTCCAAGGTGTGTCAATGAGTAAGTTTCATATATTTTCAAATCCGTTCTATGAAAAGGAGGAAATAATTTCAGACAAGCAGAATGATGGCATAAATAACTGCACTGATGATGTTTCTGATTTCCCATTCTCTGATGGTATTGGATTTCTGTTTGATGATGACAAAAGTGAGGAGTATAATTGTAGTGATGAAAATATAGAGACTTGTTCACTTGTCAGTGAACAGATTGCAGATTTGTTTACTTCTGAATACTAGGGATGTGTGCATGAAGATGATCTTGAAGTTTTGTCTCCAGCTTACTTTTGTTTTGATAGTGAAAAATCTTTGTGTAAAGATTCTTATGACTCCCTGTGTATTTCTTTGAATGATGGTGATACTTTTAGTGTTGATTAGAAGTCTATTTCCATTCAGGATCAGGTATATGATTTTGAAATTTCTAATTCATGTGAAGAAGACATTTGTTTGCATACCAAGGACAATAGAAGTACAAATTTTATTGGTTCACATATGCATGATATTGAAGACATGAGTCATGATCCGATGTTGTCTCCGAATAGAGATACTAAAGAAGTGCAAAAGGTTTCTGACTTGTTTTCCTCAAACAGTAGTGATATGACATAGTTTTTTGTTTTTCAAGAGAAGCACTTTGATTGTGAAATTCTTATACAGCTGGGTGAATGTCTCACAATTCATATCAATGAGAGAGATAATATAAAATGTTGTATTTCATATGCATATATTTTGTATATTGAAGATAACATAATTTTGTCTGATGATGGAGAATTCAAACTGTTGAATACTATTGGGAGATTGGTCCAAGCTGAACATGGTGATTCTCTGAAAACTTCAGTGATAGAAAAGATTGCATCTGTGTCTTCAAGAGAAGCCTAATGAACTCAAGAGAAAATTAGGTATTTGACAAGGGAAAGTATGAAATTGTAATAGCTCAAGATAGGAGAAGTTAACACACAGAGGATTGGGGGTTGCGAGTGCATGGACAACTCTGACTTGTTCTCTTTAAAATTATTTTCCATGCACAGTAGTTTAGGATGGTGGTTCACCTCCATTTTGCATTCATTTTACATTCATTCCATCTTGCTTCCAGTCCATTTCCATTCTGCTCATTTTTTGTTTGGTCTAGTCTGCTCACCCAAAGATTTTGGATCCTTGCAATGATCTTACTATCATTCATCCCCAGATGGAGCCACTATTGGAACTGTAAAAATCTGGTATTTTTACATATGTTTTCATTCATAATTTTCCAAAATTTCCTTCTTGAGCATTTTCTGCCCATATTTTATCATATTGCATCATATGTTCCTTTGATTCATACATTCTGTACATTCTGGTGCCTATCGGCATAGGTCCTTGACTGTCTCCCCTATTCATTTTCCTACCTGCAAATGACTGTGTTGCCTATCGGTAAGACGTTTGCAATTGTCTCAGCGATCAAATTTTTCTTGCAGGTATCGTTCGGCGTGTTTCTTTTGGGTCTCGATGACAAATGTTGATTCATATCAGTGTATGTTTGGTCCTCGGTGAAAGCTCTTACCAAACATAGTGTGTCACACCGACCGGAGGATGAAGCTACATCGGCTTAAGTTGCAGTGTCGGCATAATGTCATGGCGAACTCTTATGGTCTCACTGAACAGCATGTGGGAACTCACTTCGGCATAGCAGGATGCTTTTGGTGTATGGTTACAATGATTTTCCAGTGTTACGCCGACCGGTGGTGGAGGAATTGGTCTTTCGGTATGACTTATGTTGCTTCAGTATAATGTCACAATGAGCCCATCGGGTCTTGCCGACAATATCTTATGAATGGCTTTCGGTGTGAGGATTGCTTTCTCTTGGCGATCTAGGGTTATCTCGGGGTGTTTTGGTGAAGCGATGTATAATCTATATGATGTCTCGCCGATAGTCAGATGTCACAGCGATGAGCGAGAAATAAGGGGAACTTTTGGTATGACATATAATACTCTCCAAGACATCTCCCCGACTATGGTTTGTTGTGGTGACCCGCATGTGTTTGAAGGTTGTTTTTCGGTAGGAGTTTCCTCTTCTCTTGGCGACGCAGGGATGGTTGGTGACTTTTGGTGAAACAGGATGAAGTCTACATGGGGTCTCACCAATGTTGAATGTTACAGTGACTGAAGCGAACATAAAATTGGATGGTGCATCGGTGAAAATGCCGATAGGTCACAGCGACACAAAGTGAACAGGGGGTCTTCGGCATAATAAACAGATGGTCATGGCGATGAGCAGAGGAGCACGGGTAGGAGCGATTGATGATATAGTTGCCTTCGGCATACCTACAAGGATGTCTCGCCGACTATTCACTGGCAATTAAGAATTTTCAAATGTTGTTGACCGACATATGAATGCTTAATAATCGTTGTTGGCCGACATGATTTTGCCAGAAACCCATGGTGGCTGACACAAATTTGAAGCGTTATGATTTCTAATGCTGGTGTATTTATATGCACCCGGATTGTAATTGAAAGAGGGGATTTCTAGATTAGATAGATTAGGCATGGCTACAGTAGGATAATTTTCTCTTATCAGAGACTATGTGCATGTTTTTCAAATGGTGGTTTCAATGAAATTCAGCTGTGTGGTAGTTTTGTTTTGGTATCAATTGTGTGTCGAATTTATTGAAAAGCATTGCTGAAGTTGTCTCCATGTTGATTCTTTATGGTTGTTTAAATTGGAAGTAACAAGCCATTTTCAGTTTATTAGTGCACATTTGTTGTTTCAGGTGATTAATCTATTGGTTCTCTCAAGTAGAGATTAAATCCTTTTTGTTGATCACAGTAATCAGGGGGAATTCATCTGGATTATTAAAGTAGAGCTTAGTGGTCATAATCTTGCATGTTTATACAAGTTATAAACAGATCACATGCCATCAATTTGATTTTCTGCTAGAATAATTTGCCCACTTCTGTTTCATTTGACTCCTCATACCCAACAAGGCACTGATCTCTGTATTTCATCATTTTGAATTCACTTAATCTCTTTACATCTGTTATTTGAGTATTTTAGGATTTAGATCAAGAAGATTGCTATTGCCATTTAGTTAGAATTCATTTGATCACTTCTATCTGCCATTGTGGACAAATCATTGTGCAAGAAAGATTTTTCACATTTGTTTGGCGATAACTAGTCAAAGGTAACACAAGTGAAGTGCCTAGCAGTAGAAGTTTAACACATGGTTTTTACTTGTTATGAAAAGAGACGGCAGCCCTTCTAAGTTCATGCGTGGAAATAGAGCCAACAAGCTCATTATGCACTTCCTCATCAATCTTAATAATATCATCATCACCATCCAAGTTAACCATAGCAGGAGGTCTAATGACAGACCATTGTATTCTCTTGTTTTTTTTTTGGCGAAGGTGGAGAATCATAATTCTTTGTTTGAGTTAGTTTTTGATCTCATATTATTGGTTTATTGTTTTCTTCTAACTAATTAGAAATAGTACACTGTCTATGCCTACACTCTTTAGCATTTAGGTTTCTTCTTGCATAGTTTTCAAGTTGTGATGATCTAGGAGCGGGTTTATTAACCATTGATTTATTTTCTTCCCACAAGGGAGGAACAAAAGGAACTGTTGAGGGTTGGGAAACCACTGTCTCTTTAGGTTTATAAACTTGTTTTATCTTAGGAGGAACCAAAGGATTTTTATGGTTATCTCTTGGTCTCTTGTAGGAAATAGGTGGAAGAATAGCATCATATTTTATTTCTTTTGGTTCAAGCATAGGTTCGTCCACAACAATTGGAGTGGGAGGACCAACTATGGATCTTTCTGTTTTAGGTGGGATATTGACAAGGGATAACTCTACTATATGTTTTTCTTTAAACTTTTGATAGGATTTGAAAAAGAAGTCTTCATAAGGATTTATAGGTTCCATAGGTTTAGGAAAAAAGAAATCCAATGAAAAGTTTCCACAGGAAGATAAAGGATTAAAACCACTATGATGCATGGTAAAAATTTCATTTCCCAATGGAAATTTCAAGTATTTATGAATGACCGACAAGAAAACATCCATGGAGCATAGCCATGGATAGCCTAACTTCACACGAAATTGATTTGACATCTAATTGTTCTAGTCCAAATTTTAATGGAAGAGTGATCAAACCTATTATAGGGTGAGAAAAACCATCATGCATTTTGATCCATGCTTTTGATTTTTCATAAAAATCTTGGTAAAGTTCATGCACAAATAATAGTTCCTCAATGATCAGATTCTCCACACACACAAGATTAATTAATATCCCATTTGTAGGATTTTCATTCATTCTTCTGGCTATATAAAGAGGACCATCGGGTGCATGTTTAATTATATCATAATTATGTGAGAAAGTAATGTCAAGAGATAATTTGGTTTGGCCTTTACGAGGTTGAATTCCAATGATTCCAATCATGGTATGTAGATCATCATCATTATCACTCTTGTCATCATTAGTTATGTCTTGTGTCTTGTCAACATTCATCACATCATTCTTGGTATCACTAGATTTTACAAATGAGATGTTATGATTTGGCATTGGATTGGTAAAGATTTTCAAATTTTGATGGGGTGGGGGAACAAATTTATTTCCTTGATCATTAACACCACCCAACTGAATATGATTAGAATCAATGAGGTCTTGTACTATATGTTTAAGACACCTACATCATTTTGTATCATGTCTAATTTTTCAATGATATTGAAAAAAGGCATTGGGATTATGGTTCAAATGTAAAGGTTTGGTTGTATCAAGAGGTCTAATAGTAGGTAAGGTGATCAAGTTCTTGCTCAAGAGTTGTAACATGATTGAATGGAGAGTATCAAGTAGTAGAGTGAATTTCTTATTCTGCTCTTGGAGTTGATATGGAGTTTTTTTTTGGTAGCCACTTGAGGTTCAACATGATGGATTGGTTGGGGTTGATTTATCTGTATAAAGCTCTTATTTGGTTTCCTAAATGGTTGAAAATTATTATGATACATAATTTCAAATTTTTTAGGATGGGTTGAAGTAGATTTTTTTGTACGTATACTAAGTGAGTTCTAATAATCATGGAGAGTTGTGCATAAGTGTGTAAAAGAGGGACATTTCATCATCCCAAGCTTGTATTAAATACTTTTTTATAATTTTTCAATGAACATCCTTTGAAGATCAACATTAGCAAGATTAATGTTGCTTTGTGAGTAAAGCAGTTGATAATGTGCTATAAAATCAGTGACCTTTTTATCTACTTTTTGCTTACATTGCATCAAATTAGGTAGGGCCATCTTAGGACCAATGTGCACTTGAAATGGTTGAGAAAGGAATAAAAAATCTAATTAAATGATTGGATTGAGGTATTTGGTAAGGAGCAAAACCATTCCAAGGTTGTATCTTTTAAGGACCTAGGAAAAAGATTACCCAAGAGCTTATCTTAAAAAATGAAGTCACTACATAAGGCTATGTATGCTGAAACATGGTTGCTAGGATCTCATTTACCACCATATTCCTCAAATCTAGGAATCTCTATGCCTTGTGGTATTTGTGAACTCTGAATATCTCCAATGAAAATGGGTTTATTTTAACATATTGTGAAGGTTCATTTTGATTTTGGTTCAATGTTTCTATTTGTTGTTGAAGGCATGTGACATTTTGTAAAATTTAATTTATGACATAATCATTGGTTGTGTTTTGATATGGAGGGGAATATGGTGGAGGTGTATATGTGTTGAGAGGACAAGTGAATTACAAGATTGTGAGAGGTGGAGGGTTTGGAGATATAATGTTTGAATTCACAAAGGTAAAAGGATTTTCAGTGGAAATACCCAAATTTGGAGTGATATTGTTGGTTGGTTGCATTGTTGTAGTGACAGTTGAATGAATGTATGTAGGAATAGAGGCTATGGTTGTAGGGGAGGAATTTGATTTCCTCCTTGACTTTGGGTGTATCCCAAATTTTCAGCACAACTAGCCATTGTAGGGATATGGTTATCAATAATGTGAGCTAGGCTACACACAATATCTATTCCATGTTCATTATCAACCATTCTTCTCATGTTATCTATGATAGGAACCATAGTACCAAAAATACATTTTGTACTCACAAAATCTTGAAGTTTTTCTAATACTTTATCCATTTGTTTGAGTTTCTCTTGAGGGATGTGAGCAACAATGGTTTGAACATCAGTAGAAGTAGTTTCAATGGTAATTTGGTCATAGGACATGTGATATCAGGGATGGAATCCAACATGGGTTGACTAGCTTCAACATTATGAGTGAAAGATTTGGAAAACCCAGGATCCATAACTAATGTACCAGCATGGGATTTCATGAGTCTTGAAAGTTGGATCCTTTTCCCACTAATTTCATTAGGAAAGAGATCACAAGGTGTAAAGATTGACTTTCAACCTCAATGGTGAGCCAATTGGACCTGGATCTTAGTTCCTTAGGACAATAGGAAGATCTAAAATTAAATTGAAATGATTTGATGCACTTAAACTAATGAAACAATATGACCTAGATGATAAAATGTAAATTGTCAAAGATATAGAAATAAAAATGACGGCTTGTAGGAAGATCTGAGAAGAATCTAGACACATGTAACTGCCTCTAGAAATTTATTTTGAGCTCTGTTGAAGGATAGATTCACCCTAGGGTGAATGGGTCCTGGTTAGGGTGTCCAAAATAAGTTTTTATAATCCTCTGATGCTAGATATTGGCTTCAATTTGAGATAGGTCCCATTGTCGGAAACTTAGAAATAAAATTTGCAGTTGAGTTTTTGTGGCTTGACAATAATGATGACAACAAATTTAATAATGCAAAAAATTCTCATTTTAGATCTCTTCAATCCTTCTTCAACCTATAATCTGCACATACAAAAATACAATAAAAGTTATTTGTTTTGAATAGGGGTTTGCCTCAAACCTAAGTTTGGTAATTAAACCTTGATAGAAAGATAATGGAAATTGATAAATGGAAGGAAATGATGAATGAAAAATTTCTTGTTACAACTCACTAAACCTTCAATGGCTTCCCTTAGAGGGCTAAAGTCAAATACATCAATCCAAGGAACTTGGTCTTTATTTGCTTGATTAAACACTTGAAAATGCTTGGATGCTTTAAGGATCAACAATACATGTTGAAATGAACACACATAAGATTGAACATGATCATAGAATCTTGAATGCTGCAACAAGTGACTGATAAATCTGCTCTTGAATTCTCTTGACAATAATATTTTCTCATATGAAGTTCACCTCTTGATTTTTCTTAAGTGTTAGTATTTTCAAATGATAAAAAAACTATGTATTTATAGGTGTTTATCTAATTTCTTGAAAATTAGATTCCAAAAGTCGACAATTGCATATTGAATTTGAATCATTAAAATACCATCGAAAACATATTAAAATTTGGTTATTAGGACTTAAATGGGACCTATTTTCCCTTGGGCGAATGGGTCCTAGCCCATAAGTCTAGGACAACATGCTCCAATGCGATTAAAATATTAATTGCATTAATTAAATGTTGGTTCCCCTTTTAGAGAATAGGAAAAGCAAGGCTTTGGAATGCATAATTTGGAAAATTATAAGCTTAATTAAGTCTAATTAATTAAGGGACCCAAACATAGTGTGACTTGTGAAGGTATACAATTTCCTACATTACAATGGATAGTTTTATTGAGCACATGTGAGACTTGAAATGTTTGGTGGTGGGAGTCTATGAAAATAGTAACCATAATATGTTGTAGTGGATTGAAGTGAGGAGCTCCCCAACCATGGTTAAATTATATTTTACATTGACCAAGCATGTCAAGTTCATTTAGTTGCAATGGAAGGTCCAGTTATATACCCAAAAAGGCTTGCCATTTTCATTGGTTGTTTTTGAATTTGATCACCCTTTTTGGAAGTTGCTTCAGAATTGGGCCCTTCAAATAGATTTGTTGGTGTGTGACTTAGATTCCATGGATAATAGTTGCATGAGAACCTCTCCCATTGTGCTATAATTTGATCCTTTTATGAGCCAAATAATTAATAATTCTATGAAATGGGTGGTATAGTATTAGTTTAATACAACAAAAGTCTTCAAATAAAATTGTCATCTTTTGTAGGGATGGTTGTGAACTATGGGAGACTTGAACAATGGTTGTTGTTGAATGCTCTTTCCACTTATTGCACTTTTGAGATGCTATGAAGGTTCATTTTTTACTCACTTCAACAAGTGACATTGTCTCTAGATAAATGGGTCATGTCATGTAATCGTCAATGCAAGTTGTGGATATGGTTGTGGATGCAAGTGAGATTGGAACACATTGAAATTTTTTTTGGTAAAAAATCTCTTGGGCACCAATACCACAGTCCACAATTATCTCAACAAGAAATTTTCAAAAAGCTAAATGGGTTGGCTTAACTAAAACAAAATTGCTTGAAATTAGAGAAAGCATGATGTGGTATGTTTTGGATTTATTTTCAGCTTTTGTTGCATATTTTTCTATATATTTGAGAATTGCATTGACTGAAAGAACGAGTTGGAAATCTACATTTCCCCTCTAGATAAAGAGGATATATGGGTTGTGAAGATTCAATAAATAATCATTATGAGTAGGGGTGTGTTTTGGTTGGTCATTCTCATCATTGGAAATGCTTGATTTATTGTGCATGTTCCAAGGGGATTTATAGTGACATTGGAGATATGTCCCTTTTCTCCTTAGAAATGTTAGCAGTGTATGCTTTGTATAGTGTTGAACACAATTCAACAATTCATTATAGTCAATAGAAGGGTTGTTTTATAACTTGATAGAATCATTCTTGTATCAATGAAACATGGGTTATCAAGAATAGATTGAGGAAACATTTGGTTTCTCAATACAAGGGGTTGTGGGTTCCATGCAGAGACATATCTGTCAATGTATTCAAGTGCACTTTGTACTAATTGAAGGTTATTCCGTTGTAATTTGGTAATGTTAGGTGATTTCTTGAGCCAAAGGAAACCATGGATATGTTTAGAGCCTTTGTATTCCCATTCATACCTAGCAAGGGAGTTTTTAAAAAAATAATAGAAGTCTAAATTGAAAGTAAAAAGTATGATATGAGAAAGTTTATACTTGTACCAGTAGTTAGTTACACCAAGAAATTTTTCAAAGACCTCCACATGAAATGTAGTAAATCTTTGGTGCATGTATAGTGTGGTTAAGTGTGCATTTTTTAACTATATTTTACAACCTCCACCCTAGAAGCCACATAAGGATTTATAGGTTTGGTAGATGGCATGATGTTATGCAAGTATAGCCATTTTATATTTGGTGTGCTAAGGGTAAAGAATAGTTTTGGGCAACCAATGTGAATGACTATGTTAGAAAGCTCCCCTCTATGATGGGCCCAAAATGGGTGTGTACCACGAATAGATGAGCAAAACCAAATTAGTTGGTCAACAAGTTTTTCATCAAGCAAGTCCTTCAATCTTTGGAAAAAATTAGAAATTATTGTTGGTATATAAATAGTCAGTTATTTATGGACAAACATAGATGTTGTGGATTGGCTTTGATGCATATTTATATTTAGTATATGTGAAGTGAGGTTAGTGGAAAATAGAAGTGACGCATGAATTATTCAAGTAGTGTTAGAATTTACAAATACTCACATCAAGAAATTGATCAAATCCCACTTAAAAATTAAATTGAATGCAAACAAGTTAGAAATAAAAAAATAACAATGAAACCCCAATTGAAAACATAAAAATAACTTGTAAAAACCTAGCTTTCCATTTAGAAATTGGTTGATGAAGTGTTGGATTGCTCAATCATTAGATCCTATGATTGAAAAAGCTTCAAATATCCTAAGATAAGATGATGAAATTGCTTAAAATACTCAAATATTGAAATGCTCAAATGATTCTAGGTTATTCTAGGTTATAATAATGGAGGGAAGAGGGTTATTTTATAGATTTTCTAAATTTAGATCCACGGTAGAGAATTGATCTTGAGATCAATGGGTGAGATTGAATCAAAGAGGATCAAGGGTCAAGATTAATTAAAACTCAAAATATCTCCACAATTTTAGGAAATTGGTTAAGATATTTTAAAATGGAGGGTTGATGATGAATGAGAGACTTGAGTTAAGTTAGGATATTTTTGAAAAATAATATTCCATGGGGATATACCTTTGAGAGGGAAATTAGATTAATTCAATAATTCAAAATTATTTAATTATGCAAGATTAGGATATTCCATTTTTAAAAAAGAATATTCCATGCAAGTGGAAGGGAAAATTAGGTAATTAAATAATTAAAAATTATTTAATTACGAGACAATAGAAGAAAATTAGATTTTTCTAATTAAATAATTAAAAATTAATTAATTAGAGGTGATGAGAGGAAAATTAATGAAAAATTATTTAATTAATAGAGGAAATTAGGATAATTAATGAAAAAATGATGTTAAAGGGGGAATTAGTGACGAAAGTGATGAAAATGATGAATTATGTAGGATTGGGGATGAAAATGATGAAAATGCAAAATGCAAGATCAAGGATGTGTGATACATGTTAGGAATTATTGCATGTGTATAATATGAAGTACCCAAATCGTGGGTTTTGGCCAAACCTATTATCATGGAACCTTAGAAGATGGAGAGCATAGTCGTGTAGCTTAACTTCTTTAATATGTTGTCAATTGAATGTGGCTAAGATTTTTGGAAGCAAAGTGGGGAATTCCATTGCAAATAATCCTTCAGTGGTGTATTTATTTATGGGAAACAAAGAAATGGGTGGTAATTCAATAGTAAGAGTTGAGTATCCTTTCCCTAGTTGTAATAAAGAGCTCAACTCTTCCACCTCTCTATGTGGATGTGGGAGATTCTCCATGAATGAAGTTGTAGTTGGCATGTATTCTTGGAAGAATTCTTCCTTTGCAATACTTTTTTGCATGTAGCCTACTTATGTTGGATTAGGATTTCAAGTTGTTGCATATAGAAGGTTTGAGATGTCAATAGAGGCATGGGGAAAGCATGATAATGAAACTTGATCTAATTGTACATCTTTGTAGTATGGGTCATACTGAATATTACATTTAATGCCTCATGGAAACATTCTCTAGTGACATAGAATCTATGTCATTGATGCTTGATATTTTCTTGTTAACTATTAGTATATCTAATTCATCCATATGCATTGGAAAGTTGCAATTAGAGAAATATCTTGAGGAAAATAAATAGTGTGGCCACTGTATTTTAGCTAGCCACCTTGTGCAAAGGTAATTTATAGGATGGGGATAACCCTCACCATTAACATCTCCTAAATTTGGGTTATATTTTGCAAACATATAAGTTGATCACCAAAATCCATGTTGTTCCAAGAAAAATGTTAAACAAGCTCAATGTCAATAATAATAATGCTATGTTTCCTACCAAAAAAATGGAATTATTTTGATGGTGAGCTCAAGCAGAAACTAGCAACCAACAAAATTTCCTAAAATATGTTTAGCAACATTAGGATTTGCTAATAGAAGTTAAAATTCTTCTACAACAACACCTAACAAGGCATTTTCTGGTCCTTCCAATACAGTAACTTCAAGAAGTTTTCCTATTCCATCTTGCAAGTCCACTTTTAGAATGTATCTAAACTCACATCCACTAATATATGTAGAAAACTTTCAGCATCAAAAAGTATTAGGATCCTTCTGTAAAGTTGTTTCTTATATTTTTTATTATCCACCAATAGAGGGAAATAAAGGTAATATTTTTTTTCCATTTGAGATAGTGGCCTTCAAACTAACCTTTTTTTCCTTAGGAAATCTTGCATTTGCAATAAGCGAAATATCAATTGGATTTATAAACTTGTGGGGGGGAAGGTGATTGTTTTACAAGGAAAGAAGGGTTGGACAATCCCTATAGTGGAATACCATGTCTTTACTTTTGAGGCTTCCAACAAGTTTGTATTTATTAGAATTGTAGTTGGAAAGATAGTAACAATGGCTTTTCCACTCTAGAAGGCTATACGTCCAAATTTGATCAAAAGAATTGAAGGGTTTGGTTGTAGGGGCATCAAAGATTTTTTCTTCTTGAATATGATAATGATGACCTTAAAGTATAACATCAATGATATAACTTGACATTTCTATGATTGTAGAAGTACATTTTATTTTTTTAGTGTCATATCTCTTACAGATGGTTGATGTAGGAAGATGGAAAAAAGTATTCCAATGACATCTACAAGGAAATTAACATGAAATGAGACTAGTGAATATGTGAACGTGGATAAATGGAAGGGACAAACAAGAGGGAAAACAACATAAATTGTTAGATCAAATCATAAAACCAAGACCTAATTGATCAAATTAAACCAATTACTAATAAAGTCATTAGCTAAAATCAAATGAAAATAAATAAGAAATGAAATCATAAATTAAATCTAATCTACTTTTAATTCACATAGAAATTTCTAACCCTTACTCTATTATTGATAATGTGAGAATTATTCCTTTTAGGCATGTGTGTTTCTCATGCTAAGAATAACTCATTGTTCAAAATATTGAAAATTTGATGGCTATGGAGTCTATATCATTATGGAGCTCAAATTCCAAAGAGAGAGGTTCTTTGAATGTAGGATGAAGTCTTATTTTATAGATCTCTAGATATTCCATTGATGGTGGAGATTGAAAGTTCAGATCAACAGTTAAGAGTGATTTCAAAGGATGGAGAGGCTATGCATGTTGAAGAAGATTTTAGTTAACTGAAACTCTTCCCTAAGTTTAAGGAAGATATTTTGAGATATTTTGGAGGGAAGATATTAGAATTAGAATTTAGAATTTTCCATTTTGAGAGGGAATGTGCAACTAAATAAATTAAAATATTCATTTAATTATGGAAGAAAAATAACTAATTAAATAATTATAAAATTATTTAATTATGTGGGAGAAGAAAGGAATAATGATTTTTAATTAAATAGTTAAAAAATATTTAATTAGTTAGATAAGAGGGAAATTGAAAATTAGTTAAATAATCAAAATTAGTTCATTAAAGTGGGTTAGGAAAATTATTTAATTAAATAAATAATTAAAAAATATTTAATTAAAGGTGGATAAAGAAAACAAGATGAATTAGTCAAATAATTAACATTATTTAATTAATAGAGTAAAATAAGTTAGTTTAATCAAATAATTTAGAAATTATTTAATTAAAAGGTGATAAAAGGGGATGATGAGTGATAATGATGAAAATTATGAATTAGAGTAATTCATGATGTGTTAGACATTTTTAGGTTTCTACATTTTGCCCCTCTTTGAGACAATATACATGCTACTTTATTTCAAAGATATGATGTTGATTTGGAAAAAAAATTTAAAATAATGATGATGTACCACTATGCCCCAACAAAAAAAGCAATGATGGAAGGATGGTAGGTTGCCCCTTTGAGAGATCGACCAAAAAAATAATTTTTTGGTTGCGCTCATGATATGAAGATGAAATACGTTCAATGAAGAAGGGGATGAAAAATAGGGTCAGGGTGGTGGTGAGGAAACTGATCAGGATAGGTATGGTATAAAGAAGATGGGATGCAGAGGGAATGGATAGAATCTAGGGTTTTTTGGTATATATATAGGCCCTTGGGGTTCATTTTCACCTCATTTGCACACTCGTAGTTGATAGATTACAGAGCCTTTAGAGAGATTTTTTAGTGAATCTAATATAAAGATGGCTATCGTTTCACATGTTATTTATTTTCGATCAAGGTCGTCAGTTCCAAAGGCTAGCCAGAGTATCTCCCCAAAGATGTATCTAACCCTTTCGTAGTTAGCCATTATTTTAGGTGCAATAAATGCTAGGTCTAATGAGTCAATCAAATGTGTTGATCTAGGAACAACACTTTTGAAAGCTGATGCAATGCCTTTGAAACCCAACACAATGCTTTTGATGGTGTCACAATGATTTTGACATGTCACATTGCTTTTTAATATTAGTTTACTTTTTACTATTGTAGAGAAACATGTTTGAAAAAAAACTCATAATTGATTTTGGTGAAGCAACACATTTGGTAAACTCACATTTGACTGGGATAAGGTGATGCTCTTGTAAAAAATGTTGAAATTGATTCAAAGATTTTTTTTTTAAATCAAAGGCATAGAAGCCTATATATATTATATTATATATAAAAGGAGTACATATTTATCTGTCTTGATAAGGCTAAATTTCCAAAAATAGAGATGAATTTATCTTCCAATATGATGATTACAGCATTACAAGCTTGCAGATAAATCAAAACATGTCAATTTAATATGAAAATTCCCCATAATAACTATAATACCATGCAGAAAATCTTTCACCATATGAGCCCTATAGATTTCCATTCCCGTAGATCCCCTATACTACATTGTCATTAACAAAATTGTTTTAACTGAAAGTTTGAACTACTATTCTTCCATGCACTCGACTTGCACCGAAAATTAGATTTTTTAAACTTTTGACAGATTGATGTGTTATGCTTGAAGGTTGTTCTAGATCCGATCTTGTTTGGGGAGCGTTGACATACATTATTAGATCGAATAGGTCATCTTAGCGAGATGGATGTCGAGTCCCTAGGTGTTGTTGGGTTATTCCATATTGTATTCATTGCTGAGATTTGGGCTCATCGGGATTTTATGATCGTGATTATCAAAAGGTGGCACTATGAGACCTTGTCATTTAGGTTTCTAGTTGGCAAGGCTACCATCATCCTTGAGGATGTTTGGCAGATTTTTAGGATCATTTCCTCAATGAATTCCATAAGTATTAAAATATCTCCTACCTACTCTATATTCGTTGTGATACCTTGCCACTGTACTATCATTGCGAATATTTATAGTAGGAAAATCAAGCAATGTTTACATTACGGGGCTCTAAAGAACTAGACAAGTAATTCACTATTTTTCTAGACCAACATTTCAATACCTTACTAATGCCTAAGTCCACTATGTCCTCTAGGTTCTCTGTTTGAAAGCATATCCACTCCTAAAATTAGTTGCATCACTACCTATAAGTTATTCCTATGATATGACGATGTATTCAGAAGCAAGATACTCATGTTATGATGTGTGATGGTTGAAGAAGCTCTTCTATCATCTTTGAAACTATATTTTTTTAAGTTGTATTTCATGCACTCCAAAGGCATGAAAAATCAACAATCAGGTAATGGTTGTTATAAATCTATATTCCACAAATTTTACTGGCATTGTAATGGTCTATGAGCCAATTGGAATGGTTTATAACATAGTTTAGCATGCATGGGAGACCCTGTGGGATCATTGATAATGAATTTACGTATACAATTTGAACCATAATATTTGTAGATTAATTGATTTAAAATTATGGGTTATCTTAAACCATATTTCTAAAGTATATATAATGTTCAAAATAAGTACCAAATTGCTTGGTAGGTAGGATTAGTAGTTAATTGTTGGAACACATTTGTTATTGCACTTAAAGATTGACCTATTAATGCCCGATGAAAACACCATAGATAAAAAGATCCACGAGAGGCGGTTAGTCCATGTATCAAATTTGAAGGGAGATGCTGGCGATTATTCCAACAATCCCCCCTCAGCATCACCCAAGGGGATTCAAACCCGTGACCACGACTCTGATAACATTTGTTGGAACACGTTTGTCATTGCATGAAAATATCGACTTGTTAATGCTCGATACAAATGCTATAGATAAACAGATCCATTGGAGGCGGTTAGTCCATGTCTCAAATTCGAAGGGAGGCATTGGAAATTATTCCAACATTAGTATCCTCTTTTTCTTACTTGAGTGTTTCAATCTTGGTCAATCTAGATGAACTGTGTTTGTATCCACACATGAACCAACAAAGTCAGGTTAGCTATTCCACTTGTTCATATGCCTCTTTATGATATAGGCCATAAATATCATCTAAATAACCATTGACCAGATGATACAACCAATATTTAATTAGATCACTAAGCACCACTAAGTTGCTTCTATCCTACTTAATTATGTTATTCCTATGGTATCCTACTGATTCCATTGTAAGCAAAATAGTCTAGAAAATGAGATTCATGACATTGAAAATTCCATGATCTTTCTTCTATATATCCCCTTTCTTGTATTTTTTATTACTCTTTATGAATCATATGATGAAACATGAATATAATTCCACGTTTAGAGACACAACCCCTGACATGAGAGATTTTGACCATTAGAATAATATTTTTTCCCTGAGGATCCCGTATTTTTCTTTGTAGTCTTGTACAAATATTTGGATGCAAGAAAGCGTAAATGTTTTTGTTAGTATGTTTTTCCCTTTGGTCCTAAATAGTTAAATAAGCTTGATGCTTTTCAAATATTGAGAGTCTCATTCTCATCTTAAAATATAAAGGTTAGTCAAGTATCCATATTTGTTAAAAGGGTGTGAAAAATATTCTATAAAACCTTATTATCTTGCAAAGTCTATATGCATGAGTTAAATGAGGGAAGATGTTTTTGGAAAGGTCAAAGAGTTTGAAGAGATAAACTCCAAGGTTATGTTATCTTGTTGCATTGAAGGAAAATAGGTGAAGAAAACATGGCACGTATCAAGGAAAGGAGTTAGGATTTTACTGCTTGGCAATGAAAGAGTCTGCATTTTTGGCATAAAGCTAGTACTACTTGCTCTAGCTTGGCATGTTGTAAAATTGGAGGCATGGATATAATACATTGAGGAGGTAAAGGAGGTGTGAGATCCACGTCTTGTTGCAATATGAAACACCACATTGTAGGGAGATCAAGGAAGGAGGTTTTTAATCTAAGGATTTGATCACATATCACTACCCACACGTTCAATATGCCCGAGGTATGGTTCTTCGTGATCTACAACTATTTAAAAAATTGATGTGATAGCAGTTATAGGACCATGATACTTAGTGATTTCTCTTTTTTATTACACATAGAAAATGGAAGGAGGTTGTTTTGTAACTTATGTGAATGATGAATGTGGGATAAATGTAATAATTACATTGTGTGATGCCTATTCATACACATTTAATACCTTTAGAAATCACTAAAACTGGCCTAGGTAGGAGCTTGAAAGATCTGCTTTTAATGGTAGATCGAGTTTTGTTGCTATATCCCTGAGATAGGCTAGCCTAAGGCTTTTCACTAAAGTATACTAGCTTGGAATGTCAAGAAATGGACATAGATTGGCTATCCAATATTTTGGACTCCCTTTCACTTGATTAATATGTAATGAATCCACTAGAAGGAATTCTTTTTTATGAAGCACCATATTCTAAATTATGATCAATAACATGCATTTTAAATCATCCTCAGCTATCCACCACAAGGGGGAATAGATCAGAGTTTACTAAACTCAAGGTCAGAGAGGGTTTTAAAGAGGAAAGGATCAACTTCACATCCAAAAAAATCATTCATCATAAAGGAAGGGTATGTTGGAGCGGTTCTTTGATCCTTAGATATCAATATCTTCTCATCCAAGGTTATGCATGTGAAATTTAGTGTAAATGTAGAGAGTTTCATGGAAGGTTTAATGACAGAGCAGCTCAAGAATGTAGACAAGATTTGTGAGGATATTTTAATGAATAGGAAGATTGTAGTTTTATCTTTGAGTCTTATAAACTCTTTAAATCATTCAAAAATAATTTCCAAACAAATAGCATAGCTGCAAACCAAGATGATCTGAAGACTTGGTAAGGAACGAGACCATATTGGAGTTAGGCAATTTCATTGTTTTGAAGGTGTTGCAGATCACATAATAGTGATTGAGTACAATCCTCAAGAAAACAAAGCGTGTAGTAAGGTCAAGAGCTCAAAGGGACAAGTGACAGTCCAATAGGAAATTTCCCATGGCTATTGTAAGGGTCATTGCCACCAATGATAAGTGAAGATTTAGTAAAGAGGAAATTGAGAAAATGGTTCAGGATGCAAGCAGTATGCAGGGAGAAATCATTAATATGATAGTCAATGATATATAAAGGACAAACCTATAAAATAACTTGAGCATCACAAAAGTTTGAAAAAAGAAGATGAAGATTATGGGTTTGAAGAAGAATTATACAATAGGTCAATGATAGCAGCCTTGAATTCTAGGAGGGCAACACCATGAAGGAAAATTTGGCATAAAGCACTAAAGGTTCTACCTTTGAAATGGTAGATGGAAAGAAGTGAATGACAATGACAAAGGGGGGTAATGACAAGCCACAAAAAATTCCTATGCATAGCATGATCATAGACAACTCTATGTATGAAGTTAGTCCATGAAAGTTTGATTAAGGTAACCAACAAAAATGACAACCATAAAATGATAGACATCCATGGTATCATAGGAAATGACAAACCTATATACATATGACTGTTCAAGATTATAGTGTCATGAATATGATGTACAAGCTTGTGTAGGTCTATGCAAGGATCAAAGGTGCAAAACAATTTGTGCATGAAGTTAGTGCATGGAGGCCATTATTTCATGAGAATTCACGAGCACAATCAAAATAGAAGTAAAAAAGTTTAAGTGCAAAGTTGTGAGAGTTAAAGAAAATAACAATGAGCAAAGAAAAATGGGCAAGGTTGTTGATTGTCAATACAAATAAATATTATAGGTCAAATTCTATGAATGGTGAATGCAAGAGGTAGTAGGGTTATACAAAAAGATGACATGCATATGCAAAGTGAAAAAATATAGCAAATGGAAGGATAATCTTCAATAGTGGTAGCCAACAACAAGGACAATCAAGTCAAGAGGATTATGGATAGTACCTTGTGAGTGAAAAATATAATCCTAATGATGATTTGAGATAATTGAAAGCTTGGTGGAGTGCTACAAATGGATCCAATAACTCAGTTTCAATTTACAAAAGCATTAATCATGAGAAAATGCTAAATATGGGCATGGAAGTAGAAAATATCTCATTGAAGCTATGAGATTATTGTTGAATAAGTAGGATCTAAACATTCAGAGGTGTGTTGTAGAGATAATTGTGGCGATGGACTCTTAGGGCTATATCATGGAATGTAGTTGTGGAGAGTTGTTTTTGTAGTTCCTTATGCAATAGTGTACCATTAAAGATGGAGATCACATACAAGATTCTTTATTATGAAGAACTTTAGAAACCCAAGATCACGCATGCAAGATGGATACATCACATGCAAAAGATATGAAGAACCAAAGAAGATGTTCTGTAAACCTCAAAGTGTAAAAATGCATTAAGAGAATCAAGTATTACAAAGAGATCAATCCTTATGAAGGAGATCAAGAAACCCTAAAAGGGAAACCCTAAATGAAACCCTAGTGTGCACACTTAATAATTAATAATTAATTAATTATTAATGTGCCTAAGTTTAGCTTAAGTAATAAAGAGGAATAAGTGACTTAATTAATTAATCAATGTGATGTAATTAATTAAGCATAATAACTTATTACTCTTTGAGACAAGGTTTTTCATAACAATAGTAGATTTGTTTTTTTGTTTGCAATCATGTTAAAACCATGTTCACTACCTAAAAATACCACATGAAGCATGCAAAGTGTTCAGATTTGTTGACAACCTAATGAGAGAAGACCTATAGAAAATAATGGTCAGTCATATTAACTGGATGGTCAAATGGAGGGAAGATTTAGGTCTTATGGAGGACAAGTGCAATGATGGATAGGTCCAAGATAATAAGCATAGATGCGAATATGTGTGAAAACCATGTAGGGAAAATGTCAGGGGCATAATAATTATGCATAGTAATCCTAAAATATAGACATGAAGGCAATAAATATAGGTTTAAATCTTTATTGGACTGTGCATAAAGACTTATAGTCAAAAGGCTTCTATGTGTATGATAGAAGAAGCTAGTTTAGAGGATAGTCATCAATATTTTGATAGTAACAATCATATAGTGCAAAGGAAAGAAGGCAGTTAATAAAGATAGCAAAATAAAGAGATATGACAATCAAAGTGTTATCAAGAGATATGATAGTCAAAAGTGTTATGACTATTGACCTATTGATTGCAAATTGACCTTATTGAAAAAAGAATAAATTCACATGAATAAGACCAAGGTCTTCACAACCTTAACATTGAAAGAACAACCATGGTTATTGAGGATAGTGGATTGTACATTAAAATGAAAAGTGACAGTCGTAGTGATGATATCCAAGATGATAAGCATGACTATTGAATAATGCACAATGTTTCAAAAGATAGAGTATGGGTTAGTATGGAATGAAAGCACAATTGAGGGTGATAGTACATAGGGATGAAAAAAACCAATCCCTTTAGCAAGAAAGACATTATTTTCTTTATAAAAACTTTGAATTATGGAAATCAATGCATGTGTGGTCGGTCAAGGAAAGAGCTACAATTTAATCCTTTGTTGAACATTTACAAGCCAGTACTAAGTTATCTTCTAAGGAGCACACTTTTCCTAGAATTGATGATTGAGTTGTAGTTGTAAGTGACACCTTTGGTGAATACAAAATTCATAATGTTGCTTCATTATGGAACTGTGAGATAGAGGTTCCAATGACAAAGTTTTGATAAATATTTTATCATAGTTGACATTTGATAGTAGCATGGAAGCAACAAAAGGTTCATCTACATTTGCAAGGCCTCCACAAGTACCTGAAGGTGGTAGATGGG
The DNA here is from genome assembly GCA_007258455.2 of Sequoia sempervirens. Taxonomy (NCBI): domain Eukaryota; kingdom Viridiplantae; phylum Streptophyta; class Pinopsida; order Cupressales; family Cupressaceae; genus Sequoia; species Sequoia sempervirens. Next base: position 20,604 of record VDFB02155656.1, read on the forward strand.
ACAAAGGTCACTCTTTTGTCAAACAACCAAGTATACAAATATGTAAACAAGAAGACCATACTTTTGTGGATTCCTCATGAAAAGTTCATGACACATCATGAAGACAAGTGGAAAAATTTAGTCCTCGAAGATATCCCACACTGTCCCATGATATTTTATCATTTTTAATAATTTTTACACATGCTCTATAAGCAGTTGAAGAACAATTATGGACAGTTGCAAATATCTAGGAGGAGGTTGAGTGAGTTCTCCAACAAGTTGAAAGAATTTAGGGAAAATTTGACCCAGTTTTGGAGTATTTACCAACATTTAGGAGTTGTTTGTGGAGCCTTAATGGTAGACAAGGTCAAGGCATGATTTTTTCTTCATTTGAACACCTTTTGGAGCACTTTTAGGGGCTGAAAAGTATGGATATCTATTTTGGACGCCAAAAGGAGGTTTGACCTAGAAAACACATGTTCCTATCATTTTGCAACTATTGAGCAGCATATAAGGCAAGCCTAAGGGCCATTTTAAGTTAGTCCTTTTCTTTCTCAACAATGTATTATAACTAGTTTTCAAGTTTGTTCAAGCTGGGACAACCTTGTAACTCATTTTGCAAGCAAACACATCTATTGTAAACACCTTTTCAATCAATGAATTTAAGCATTATAGCCTTGTCTATGGCCATTTCATTATGTCCAATGTAATTATTGATGCAATTTCTTGTGATGTATGTGATAATCCTTGTTATTGTGTCTCATTATCAGAACCTTTAGGTAGAAAATATAAGAATTATTATAAGTTGTAGGTTGTGTAAATGATGTAAACAATTCAAAGTTGTGAAGAGATGGTAGATTTTCCTTCTAGGATTGTGAATATTATAACCTCATTATGAAATATTGACGCATGGGCATATTAAACCTCTAAGTTGTGTATGAAATAGCTTTAGTATTGATCAACTATGTTTTATAAGACAATCGTGCAGGTCTCAAAAAACTATTTGGTGCATAACCTTTTAGTTTTAAGTTTCATTTTCGTGTTTCCTTCTTACCCTTTTCTCAACAAGAAACAACTAGTAGCTCAAATTAGGTAAAGTTCCAAGGGAACCAACCCTCTCTGGAGGTTACTCTCCACAATCTGAGCCCACACTCAAGGAGATCACCCCATGTTTCATGAGGTGGTTGAGTGATTTCATCATCTTAGTAAGGGTGCACACTTCCATGACAACAATTTTTGGCACACCTAGTGGGACAAATTAAACTATCTCAGTTCAATATTTGTCCCTTTATTGCTGATATTTGGTGTTTATATTAGTATTTTGCACATTTGGAGGAAAAATATTCACACACTTGGTGACTCCAAGTTCAATTTACTAGTTTCAAGAGGACTAGTGCTAGTATGTACTTATTTTTTGAAAAATATTATACTTCATTATTTTGGTTCTAAGAGCATTTCAATGAGTTCCTAGTTTGTTTAGATGTTGCATCATGTCTTCATTTCTTGGAGATATGTTATATCATCATCTATTTCACAAAAATATTGTTCATATACCCTCCAACCAACCATACCAAACAAATAATATTGTTGATTTCATACCAAATAATCCATTAACAACAAGTTATTGGAATTCTCATCATTCTTACCACCCACCTACCCCTACTCAAGCCTCATGGAAACCTTCATATGTCCAAACTCAGCCTCATGAAGACCTTTTAGTTTCCAACCAACATAATTATCCTCGTATCCAACCTTCAAATGTTGATAACCTAAGAATCAAATATATAATGTTATACCTTCAAAGACAACTCAAAGATATTGAAAGAGATCAGGAGTATAACTTGCAATAGGAAGAGTTGTCTTACCAAAGGGAGAGACATGAAGAGTCTCTTGCAAAAGAGATTGTTTTCAAATAAGAACAGATGAAGCTTTTGATTGCTCAAGTGCAAAGGTTGGAGTACTAATCAGCTTCTTGCATTCCAAATCAGCCTATGAAGGAAGAGCTTCCCAAGTACAAAATACCAAGTTTCAAGCAAGGTAAGCCTCGAGTCGTCAAGTTATTATTTTGAGCTTCAAATTCCAAGTTTTAGGGACCTACATCCTTTGCAAGAGTCTAGTATCCCTCAAGAACAACCTTCTCCAAAACATATACTTCCTCAAGAAACCCAATAAGACCTTTATAATCAACCTTCTTGTCCTATCACCATTCACCTTTGCAAAGATGGGCCCAATGTTTACCAAGATAGTTGGTTTAGTGAACAAGAAGAGGAGGGTTTTAGGGAAGAACATGAAGAGTATTTTTCTATTGGTACACTTGCACATGAGGTGGAAGAGGAACAATCAGACTTGCAACAAGAGGTTGAAGAGCATGGTCAGTTGGGGAAGCAAGGTACAAAGTTTGCAAGAGTTGATGAAAATAAAAATTTGAAATTCTTATTTGATGAACTTCCTTGTTTTCTTGATGAAGATGGAGCATGCAAATTTCAATCTCATCACAAGTCTTAGATTAGATACAAGATGAGAATGGGCATGAAAATATATTTTCACATGAGGAGGCAAATGAAGACAACCTTATTTTGCAAGAGAGAGAGGTTAACACACACAACATGAAGAGTTGTTATGAACTCAAAATCAGTCCTCCTATACAAAAAAGTGAAGAGGTTGAAGAGGACATATTTTGGGATGATTTGGAGGCATTTTGTTAAAATTTAGATGCCAAGTCAACACTAATGGAAGAAAGAAATCATGAGTAGCAAGAACAAAAGGAAGAAATCTCTATGTTTTTTCCAAAACAGTCACAAGAAGTGATTTTACCAACACAATGATGAAACAATAGTGCATAAATAAGAGAAAAGCAAGGAAAGCTCAAAGTTCATCCTTTCAATAGGATTTCCTATTAGTAATTTGGATAGAATGGAGGCCACCAAATTACCACAATTCATGCTTGTATCCAAGCATGAAGTTGTAGCTGAAGATGAAAGTATTCAGCCTACTTATCCACTTCAAAAAATTAGTTTGCATGATCAACATGAAGAGGTAAGTGGATGTATTTTAATTTTCTAAGAGGCATTGCAGCAATTGGTTGACATTTGAAATTTCTCCACTCCCTCTTGGCTACACATAAACATGAAAACCATTGCAAATAATGAGAAAATGAAGCTACTTCAAGGAACCAGTTAATGGTTTTGTTTGAGCAAGTGTTGTTGGATAGGGTAGGTTAGGATAGGTTTTCCTTCAAGTTAATAAGATTTCTTGCACAATGTTAGTTTGGATTTTCTCAAAGTGTTAAAGCATAGTTAGTTAGGTGTTTTAGTTTTCATGGCGATATTACTCGCTACTTTTCAAGTTTGGTTTTTAGTTTGGCTCATGTCTTTCTCGACTCCTATGCACAATAGATATGAAAGGCTATTGGTTATATAAGTTTTAGCAAGAAAAAAATACATAGAGGTCACCAAAATTGTTATCATATTTTTCATTTTGGGCCTAAATAGCTAAATAAGCTTGATGCTTTTCAAAGATTGGGAGTCTCATTCTAGTCTTAAAATCTTAAGGTTAGTTAAGTATTCATATTTGTTAAAAGGGTGTGAATTTTTTTCTAACAATCCCTATTATCTTGCAAATTCTACATGGATGAGTGAAAGGATGGAAGATTTTTTTGGAAAGGTCAAAAAGTTTGAAGAGACAAACTCCAAGGTTAGGTTATCTTATTTCCTTGAAAGAAAACAGGTGAAGAAAGCATGGCATGTATCAGGGAAAGGAGTTAGGTTTTTACTACGTAGTAATGAAAGAGCCTACATTTTTAGCATGAAGCTAGTGCCTCCTTCTCTAGCTCAGCACATTGCACTTTTTGGAGGCATGGATATAATACATTGAAGAGGTCAAGGAGGTGTGAGACCCATGTCTTGCTGCACTATGAAACACCACATTTCAAGGATATTATGGAAGGAGGTTGCTAGAACTAAGGAAGTGATCACAAATCACTACTCATATGTTCAATATCCTTGAGGTATGGTTCTTTGTGCTCTAGATTTGTTTAAAAAATGATGTGATGGTAGTTATAGGACCATGATACTAAATGATTTCTCATGTTTTTTCATAGATAGCAAATGGAAGGAGATTTTTTTTCGTAACTTATGTGAATGATGAATATGGGATAAATGTAATAACTTCATTGTGTGATGCATTCTCATACACATCTAATACCTTTATAAATCACTAAAATTGACCTGGGTAGGAGCTTGAACGGTCTATATTTGATGGTAGCTTGATTTTTGTTGTTATATCCCTGAGATAGGCTATCCTGAAGCTTTTCACTAAGGCATACTAGCTTGGAATGTTGAGAAATAGCCATAGATTGGCTATCCACTATTTTGGACTCTCCACTATTTTGGACTCCCTTTCACTTGATTTAGATGCAATGAATTCACTAGAAGGAAGTCTTTTCTATGCAACACCATATTCAAAGTTATGATCAACTACATGCATTTTAACTCATCCTCAACTATTCATTGCAATGGGGAATAGATCATTGTTTACTGAACTCAAGGTCTATAGAGAGGGTTTTAAAGAAGAAAGGAGTATCTTCACATCCAAAAAATATTTCATGATAAAGGAAGGGTATGTTGGAATAGTTTTCTGATCTATAGATATCAATGTCTTCTTCTCATCCAAGGTTATGCATCTAAAATTTAGAGTAAATGCAGAGGGTTCCATGGAAGGTTTAATGACAGAGTAGCTCAAGAATGCAAACAAGATTTGTGAGGATATTGTAATGAATGGCTAGACTAGAGTTTTCTATTTGAGCCTTACAAAGTCTTTAAATCATTCAAAAATTATTTGCAAACAAACATTGTAGCTACTAACCAAGATGATCAGAAGACTTGGTGAGTCACGAGACCATATTGGAGTTTGAAAATGTCATTTTTCTGAAGGTGTTTCAAATCACATAATAGTGGTAGAGAATAGTCTTCAAGAAAACAAAGCATAATAAGTTCAAGAGATCAAAGGGACAAGTGATAGTCTAATAGGAAATTTCTCATGATTGTTGTGAGGGTCACTATAACTAATGATAAGGGCAGGTTTAGTAAAGAGGAAATTGAGAAAATGGTTCAAGATGCACCGTGAATGAAACTTTGGCATAAAGCACTAAAGTTTTGTGCCTTTGAAATGGTTGTTGGAAAGAAGTGAATGACATTGACAAAAGGGGGGTAATGACAAGCCAAAAAAAATTCCTATGAATAGTACTATAAGTGGAAAATTTTATGTATGAAGACAATTCATGAAAGTGTGATTAAGGTAGCCAACAAAAAAGATAGTCATAAAATGATAGACATCCATGATATCATAAGAAATGGCATACCTATATACAAATTATTGTTGAAGATTAGAGTGTCATGAATACAATGGACAAGCCTATGTATAAGGTCTATGCAAGGATCAAAAGTACAAATTTCTTTTTGCATGAAGGTAGTGCATGGATGCCATTAAAGAAAGAATTCATGAGCACAAGCTTAAGTGCAAAGTTATTATAGTTAAAGAAAATAACTGTGAGTAGAGACAAATGGGAAAGGTTGTTGATTTCCAATACAAATAAAGATTATAGGTCAAATGTTATAAATGTTGAATTCAAGAGGTAGTAGGGTTATATAGAAAGATGACAGGAATATGCAAAGTGAAAAAACATAGCAAATGGAAGGATAGTCTTCAATAGTGGCAACCGAGGACAAGGAAAATTGATTCAAGAGGATTTTAGATAGTACCTTGTCAGTGAAAATAGTATCCTAATGATGATTTGAGATAGTTGCAAGCTTGCAGTGCTATAGATGGCTCCAATAACTTAGTTTCACTTTACAAAAGAATTAATCATGAGCATATGGAAAATCTTGGCATGGAAGTAAACATATCTCCTTGAATTTTTGACATTATTGTTGAATAAGAAGAATCCAAACATTTAGAGGTGTGTTGCAAAGCTAATTGTGGTGATGGCTTCTTAGGGTTATATCATGGAATGTAGTTTTGGAGAGTTTTTTTTGTAGTTTCTTATGCAACAATGTACTATTGGTGGGTGTTTTTGCACTTCTCAACACAGACAACACACAAGTGTGTTGCCTCTCTTGAAAGGTAATAATCTACAACTAAGTTTTAGAAAATCACCCCAAGGTCTCTCGGGTGTTAGGTCATGACTTGCAAAAACAACTCAGTTGTTTGTTGTGATTTGGTGGTAATCACAAAGGGGGAATTTATGGTTCACAAAGCATATGGATATTTCATGGGTCTAAAAATTGAGTTTCAGAATTTTGGAAATGAATGGACAGTAATAGAAATCTTATGACAATAGTCTAAAACTTCTTGAGATCATCAAATTTAGATTTGCTATGATGTTGGAATTGTAGGTTTGCAAGGTCAAATTTTAAAAGTTCAAAAGGTTGAAGGGTTTAGAAGGTTTAATAAGTATGAAACTAAGATGAATAGTAACAATGGAGGATGCTACAGTAGACAAACTTCCAAATTGAGTTTTGTTTAACCAAGGACAGCATATAGTCTCACAAAACTAGTGCAATCTTCTATGGCTTACTTATGATTTTCAGACAACATGAATATTTAAAGCATACACATACACAATTGAAGTTAAGTGCTATAAATGAATTAGCTCAAACTAACTTTACACAACAATTTTTCATCAACAAATGGCCAAAATTATGAGTTGAAAGTGCATCAAATACTTTAGCATACATCCACCATTAAAGCCAACATGAATGACTACTATAGAAAATAAACTTGAATTTGAAAGAACAATATTAAAGCAAACATGGAGATTGAATCATGCACACATAATGGACAATACACAAGAAACCATCAATTCAATGCTTTTCTCATATATTGCAGCAGAATGCCTTTACTCAAAAACTCAACTCTCTTTGAAAATGAGAGGATACCCCTATTTATAGCTTTCAAAAAGTAGAATGAATGGACAAGATTGCTTTACAATGAGTGGCTCATATTCATTCTAGTTTAGGGTTTCACCTAACCCCAATATTTTATAATATAAGAATAGACTCTTTTGTCTTTTCCCTATTTTGTCCTATAGTCTATTTTGTCTTCTAACTACTTTTAGCTTTTTTAGTTATTTTAGCAAATGCTCATCAGCTATTATGGGGTTTCCAGCCTCCTTTTGGGTGGTGGCATATTTATCAAACTTCCCAATTACAACCAAGAGCTTCTTTTCTTTAGAAAGGTCAAATTTAGAGATCTGGAAGGCAACTCTCTTAAATCCTTCCACCATTCGATCTTGGTGCCTTATTCATTTCAACTCAGCTCTGAGTACTTGTTCTAACTCTGTGAAGGTTCTTGTAGTGAAATCCATGAAATCTGTTGACAACGTGTTGTCGGCCCCTTGCTCTATCCTCCTATGGAACTCGCGCTTGATGGCCTCTCGATCTAGCTCCAAGGCGAGCATCTCATAGCCTATTATCAGCTTCAAAAACTCATCACTTTCCACCCAATGATCCAAAATCTACTCGTGAATGTCCTCCAATTCAAGCAGGGCCCTTTCAAAAACCTATTTTCTATATTAAAAATTCAGCTATCAGGCCTCAAGTAGCTAGTGGTCTTCTTTGGGCAGCGCCAACTCCTTTTCCCAAGTTTCTCGGGAGAGTTTGACAATGCTCTCCAACTTCAGATATGTTATCCTGTAAAGCTCAGGAAACTCCTTGTAGATACCCATTACCTCTTCAAATTCCTTCTAAAAAACTCAAAATTCATTGTGCAT